>OY282640.1:139667355-139859855 GCA_958299015.1 Tetanocera ferruginea
TGCTTCTACCACTGCCAAAGAAAAAAAAATCTTTTCCATTTATGCGATAAAATAAACGTGTTTAAAATATTGTTATTGTTGTTGTTTTTGTTTTTATATCGCATACTTTTTATGTATTAAGAAGAAAAAAAAAAGCAACTAAATTAGAAAACAAACAAAGAAATAAAGAAATGCAAATGTAAACAACAACTTGTGACTCGTATTAATTTTATTTTTTTTTTATCTTTTTTTTCTATCCAAAAAAGCGTTTTTATATACAACCTGTTGCAAAATTATGGGTACAGACGAAAAATTTAAATTTATTTTTTAGAAAGTAAATAAATTAATGGCGTTTTCGTTTCTACCAAAAAATGTTGCCTTTTCATTGCCCTTGCCTTTTTTCGTGTTCGATTCTAAAATAAGTGCAAACGGGTGAGTAAATTCTGTGTTCGTTTCTTAAAATGTCACACTCACAGAGGGCAAAAAATGCGCATTTTCTGCCTTGCAAACTTTCTCAGGGTAGATGATTGCCCTGCATATCAGCTGTTTTTAAAACGATAATATTATGACATGCGTGCGTTAGACAAGGATGGTTATATTCGTTTATTTAAGTTGACATTTTTCGAGTAGGCAAAAACATGCACTTTTACAGGGTTGCGGGCAACATTGAAAACATTTTGCACTGCGACAGGGCAACATTTTTTGGTAGAAACGAAAACGCCATAAGTAAACGATACAAAATCAATTTCTAAGCCTCAAAAAATATTGGAATGAAAATAAGGTACCGCATACGCAGAAACTTTTAAAGGTCAAAGACAATTGAGATTTTCTACAGTTCCTTGACAAAAACAAAATTTATAAATTCCTTGATAAAAACCTACTTAAAATAAATGTAAATAATTTTTTGTAGATGTAATAAGATAAATAGATTTTTAGCCGGTACATCACATCGACTAATCTGGATCTCTTTTGCAATTTCGCTATTTCAAACTTGGAATCTGGCCTTCAACTGACGTCATATTTACGGATTTTGCCAAAACTTTTGACAAGGTCTGTCACAAAGTTACTTCCCTTGGAATTCATTTAAATCTTCTGAGATGGTTCCAATCGTACGTATCTAACCGCATTCAGTCTGTATTAATAAAGGATATTACATCAAACATCTTTGAAGTTACATCTGGTGTCCCTCAAGAAAGCCATCGAGGGCCTCTCCTGTTTCTTCTTTTTATTAATGATCTGCCCACGGTCGTACTTCATTCCCAGTGCCTTCTTTTTGCGGATGATCTTAAATTATTCGGATCTATTAAATCGTACGCTGATGTAAACTTACTTCAATTAGATATTAACTCAATCTTTATCTGATGTGAATTAAATAAATTACATCTCAACGTTTTCAAATGTCAATGTTTCACTAAATGTAGGTTATCATCTCCCCCAATTAGCCCTTATTCTATAAATTCATACCAACTCGAGAGGTTTGCTTTAAAGAAAGATTTTGAAATTTTATTAGACCCCTGTTTAAATTTAAAAGACCACATCAATATTATTATCAATAAATCTCACTCCATGCCTAGTTTCTTAATAAGGAATTTTAAAAATTTTAATGAAGCCTCAAAAGCTTATATGCAACATTAGCTCGGCCACATTTAGAATAATGTTCACTTTTATGGAATCCTGCTTCATCTACACAATCTCTAAGAATTGAAAGAATTCAGAAAAAATTCACGAAGTTCATGGTTTTCAAACTGGAACCTTCCTCAGTCATTACCCTACACCACTAGATGCGCCCTAATTGATATATGTTCACTTGAATCTAGACGTAAAATTCAGTCTTTTATTCGAGACTTAGTCCGTCACCATTTTCAGTGTCCTGTACTGCTTGGTTTATTAGACTTTAATACCCCATCTCGATTCCTTCGACTTCCAGAGTCAGTTCGACTTCCGAATTCCTTTCCATAGAGCTGCATATGCTCTTAATGAGCCAATGACTCGTTGCATCACTGAATATACCACTGACAATATACCAAGAAATCGTTTTAAAACTAATCTTAAACTTCTCCAAATGTTTCACGTCTCTTAGTGCTATTAGTTTTTAAATTGTGTTACGAATTAATTCTCTGTTTGTTTTTTTTATTAAAAAACATATAATCTTAATGTTCTTAATGTTATTTGTAATACATTTTTTGTTATCTTTAATTATTACATAAGTTTCTATAGGAGTTATGTCTCTTTGTTTTTTATATTTAAAATCCCATGTTCACATTGTTCTCATTGTTACTTGTTATTCATTTTATAATATATTCAAGGTATACATAAGTAGTCTATAAGAGTTAATGTTTCTGTTTGACGAAACGAAATAAATAAATAAATATGTTTTCATAAAAACAAAAGAATAGGAATAAGTTCAAGAAGGTTATTGGCGTTGAAAATTTGTATATTCTAAAAAAGTAGCCAATATTTTGTTATGGAGGTTAAAACACACTTTTTTTTTTTGTTGTTTTTTTAGACTTTTCAGTGATCCAAAATCGTAAACGTTGTGATTTTTTGTGTATTTTTTCCAAAACATTCAACACTCAAAAACCCCAAAAAAACACTTTTTTGTGTAAAGTAAGCAATCAAAATATATGAGCTAAGATAGGTCCGTAGCCATAGGAAGGATTTTCAGTGTTCGAACTCCCTCACCAACAGAGGTAACGAAGGGAAGACAAAAAATTAATTCAACTCAAAGAAATAAAGCAAATATTTATGTTTTTCATTACAAAAGAAAACTAATACAAAGTTGAAATATTGAAATGTTTAAAGGAAAACAGTTTTAATTGGTAGGAAAGTTGCTAAGAAGAACGGTTCTTTTGGTATTATGGTCATAAAAAAAATAGTAAGAAGTAAAAAAAGTTGCTTTTTTTCACTCATTACCCAGCCAAAAAGTGTTTCCAAAAGAAGGCAAAGTGGAAGGAAAAGTCGTGAACTTCATCCCTTCTACTTTCATATCCAGAAAGCATTCTTTAAACATATGCATGTCATTGGGAGGAATGCTTGCCCTAGTCTTGTCTAGAAGTGCTTCTAGAATTTTGCCTACTGAAGTAAGAGACCTTCAGTGAAAGAGTTCTAGTTGGTATTTTCTAGAAAAACTTTAAGAAAGCATTCCATGAGTCGGAAGACGTAAGACAAAATGATTCTAAGAAAGTATTTAACCATTATCTTGCTCAAGACATGCCATGGAAGTATTCTTTGACGCTATTCAAATAGACTTTTTAGAAATTTATGAGAATGGAAGCAGTGAATCTAAGAATACATGTCAAGTTTGTATCAAAAATTTTGCTTGGTATGAGCCAATTTATTCTTTAATAAACTGTGTCAAGTCTAAATGTCATCGGTATGGTAGTTTCGGAGAGATTCCACATAAATTTAAAACCTTGATGCAGAAAATTAGTTTAAGGTTCTTTGATAATAAAATAATAACTTGTAATTTTAACATATTTCATTTGAATTTAAACATTCGAAAAATTTAATTTTATATTTTTTTAAAAAAGTATTCGAGAGGGTTACATTGATTTTATTATTTTAACCAATTCTTAAGTTAAGCTGTTCGTGATGGTATCGATGTATGTAAACGCTACCTAGCCTTGGTCTCAAGGTGGAATAATTGGCTATACACAGAGAAAATTGTGCTCCTCTAACGTATATTTTCATTTTAAAAACGAATATTTTAAAATGAGCTTCTAAAATGTTCGTTTGGTAAAATTTTCTAAAGAGCGGCAATCAATCGATATTTATTCATAATATTTTACAAAAAGTTATTAGCAAAAATAAATCATATTCGAGGTTTTTTGATATTCATAGTCATGTTTGTATTTTCAAAAACTGGCAAAATCCAAAAGTGGCTTAAGAAAGATATTCTGAAACAATTTCGCACGTTTTCTCTGGTGAATTCTAAGAAAGTTTTGTTTTATAAAAATTTTCAAGCGATCATTTTTTTAAATAAATTGTTCAAGTTCAAAAACTAATTATTTTTCCGCACACTTTGCAGAAAAAGATTGACTTTTGAGAAATATTTAAAAATTTAGAAAAGACAAAATATTTCTACAAGACGAAATTCCTATTTAAAAAGCATAACCTAACCGACTTTTGTTCAACTTTAAAATTTTTTTTAAAAAAACTTTGGCCAAAAATATGACAAAAACAACACAAAATCAAAAAATTAATAATACTCGTCAAAAAAGTAGTGTTTTTCAACGAAAGTTTTTATAGCTTGCTAAACGTTTTTGGATTTAGTGCATTCTGAGCTCAGAGGTGTCATTCCGGTTGAATATACAAAATTAGACCCAGTTTTATTAACAAATCTTCTTTTTTTAAACTTATATAAAATTTATCAGTTCAAATTTATCTTTCAAATTTATCTATTTATCTTAAATATAATTTTGCAACGGAGTGTATTATCTATAGAGCGTTACTATAGAATAGACTGAAAATGAAAGAGTGAGGGAGAAGTTAGATCGTAATGTGTGGTGAATTAGTTAGTTGTATTGGCGCTTAGATGTTTTTGGATCGGCACGGCACATTTGAGGAAAGTGCGAATATTGCGGTTTTTATGTGTATTAACAGTACAAACGCCATTAAAATGTGTGCCAACGAAAAATAATCCAAACAACAAACAAGTTTTTAGATCTTTGCTTAAAAACAACTTAATTTTACGAATGTTGTTGTTATTGTTTGGACTTAAGTTGTTATGATCATTATTGTTGTTATTTTGTTATTGTTCGTGTTGTTATTGTTGTTGTTGTTTTGGCTTTGCCATTGACTTATCTTGTTTTTCCGTTATTGTTATTGTGCATTAGTATGTTTGCGTAGGTGTGTGTTTGTGTGTTGCGTGCTTGAGTGCCTGTGTGCCTGTGTGAATGCAACTTGCAGTCCAAAGTGAAATCAGGTTTTTCCCCTCTTTCTCTGCTCCATTGCTTTAGCTGCTGCTAAAAATAGCTTTTGATTTAATTGAATGTAATTTACAGTTACAGCAAAATACATTGTAATGCTACGCAATGCGTTGTTGCTTCCAATGCGTCTCGCACTTTGGCTTGCCAAACAATTTATTTTATTGCATATCTGCAATTTATATCTATATATGTCCGACTTTTTGTCTCTGTTTTGTTTTTGTTTTGTTTTGTTTTTTTAATATGAAATTCTTTATGTTCTCTCCGTTGGTCGAGATTGTATTGGCCTCTCTTGACCCGTTGACGTCGTTAATGGCATTACCCAGTGGCGTCGTTTGTGCTGCGGCATTTCATTTGCCGGCTAGTTTCCGGCATTAAAGTATAAACAATATAACGGCATGTGTTTATTTCCCATTCAAAATCTTAACAATTTTAGCTGAAAACATGTTTGTAGAGCTTTTCACTTCATAACATATTATAATTTTTGAGCTCATTTTCATACAATAGATATTAATTTTTGTTGCATCTACAGCTGTGTTCGATGGCAACACTGACGGACTGGCAGTGAAAATTTTGTCTGAGAACAAAATGACCGTATCTCTCGCATAAAAAATAATAGCTAAATTTGTTTTTATATTTTCAATACCTGATGAAAAAATTGTAGGTAATGAATTATTATGAATAATTTAAGTTATTATCAAAATCAGCGTTCTACGAGGATGGTGGTTTGGTCCATAGAATCGGCCTACCCTACGCGAAATTCGTAATACCTTCGAAAAATAATGGGTTTTCAAAAAAGTTCGATTACAAATTTGATCAAAAATAAAACACTTTTTCTTATATTTGAAACGATATTAAACCAAATTAATATGTGCCATTTTGATCTATAACCTTTTGCCATTTTTGGGCTTAAGTCATTATTCGCTCTGTATAGAACTTCTAGGTTTTCTGAACGAAAAACTGATCCAAGTGCATTTTGCATCCCTCCACAGAATTTATATTTACATCATCAATAGAGTTCAGCAGAGATCGAAACAAATGATAATCTGAAGATTCAAATCAAAACTTCCCATCCAAGCTCTCTCAGTTTTAGCCGGGTCATTAAAGATCTGTGTGGTCTGGCGTTGACATGATGGAACACAACACCTTTTCTGTTGATCAATTCTGGCTGTTTTAATTGAGTTACTTGCTTTAATCTCGTTAATTGTTGACAGTAGAGAACAGAATCAATCGTTCGACGAGGTTGTAGAAGCTCAGAACGAACAATTCTTTTCCAATTCCACCAGACGCACAGCATTACCTTTCTTTGTGTCAATTCTCGATTTGCCACCATTTGCGAAGCTTCACCTTGCTTCGTCCATGATCTTTTTCACACATTATTATCGTACGTGATCCACTTCTTATCGCCCGTCATTCGTTTCTGAAATTGTTAGATTTTGGTTTAACAGTGATTCGCAAAAGGATGGATATTTGATCGATCAATTCAATTCAATTTTTCGCTGTTAATTCAGAACAGTAATGCAAAAAGTGATGACTTGGATATTTCTATTGTAAGAATAGGAAGGAGAAGATTCTGAAAACGCATGCCACACTCAGAAAAAAGTGTCTCGGAATATGATAAAAAAAGGCATGATATTTAGAGTAAAATGGTATAGACTTTGCTCCAGAGAATGCAATTCTCTAATTGCGATACTAAAAATTCTCTAAAAATGATAAAAAGCTTCCATGAAATAGAAAAATATATCGTTTTTAGAAAAAATACTTTTCATTTTAGAGAAAACATTTGTTTTTATTGAAGAAAATACTTCTCATAGTGAATTTTTTATCAAAATATAAGAAAAGTTTTTCATTTTCAATAAAATTTCTCCATAAATGAGAAATTTTTTGTGCGAGAAAAATACTTATCATTATTAGAGACAATGAAATATTTCCATTTCCTAGAAGTAAAGAAATATTTCTTCGAAAATGTGAAAATTTATTCTAATTGAAGAAAATTTTATTTGAAAAAGAGAAAATTGCTATTATCAAAAATAGAGAAATTTTTTACAGGAGCAAGGTATGTGTTTTTTTCTCAGTGCAGGAGAAATAGCCCAAGATGTTGGACTAACATTGCAAGAAGAACTACGAAGAGCTATGGTATGTCTTTACGTAAATAGATTTTACGTAGAACTAGACCATCGTTATAAGACCATGGATGTCCATGTTCAGCCTCATATTTTGCTTACGTCAGCAGAAGAAGAACTTCGTCATATAGTTCCAAATCTTACCAAAATCTACAATGAATTTTCTACAAAGGACATTATCGTGGAGACTTGACGACTGCGGCACCAATTAGAAGCCGCCAGTATTTCTTTCAGTGGAGTACCTCGGAGATTTTACGATTTATTATAAAATGTGGTATTCTGAATCTGTTCCGAGTCTAGCGCTGTGTCCAAGGTTTTTTAACTATTTGTATTTCAGTGGCTTCGTGTGAAAGAAGCTTTTCAAAATTGAAGTTAATAAAATCTTACTTAATATCAACAATGAGCCAAACGCGGCTCATTTTTATCATTAGAAAGTAAATTTTGATAATGCGATCAAATATTTTAGCTAAAAACTAAAGTCACGTAAGCAATTTTCGTATTTGTTATTTTATTTTGGAGGTGCTGAATATAAAACCGCCCCGGCTGCCAACTCATGTTACGCCTCCATTGGAGCGAGGTGCATCTAAAGTACGAGATAGGCACCGACTTGTATAGTTGATTCATTGTTAGTCCAAATAAATACATTTTTGCTATAGAACAAGCCACCGTTCATTTTTTTACGCGTGATGGATTGATACCGAGAGAAAAGTAGGATAGAGAGAAGCCATTTCAGGTAAAAAACTAAGAGCCTAAAAATCATGAGTGCGAGCGAATTGAGATGCTTGGCGACAAGAATGAGGCTCGAAAATTTTCAAAATGATAAGTTGCCTGGCTGATGGTTTAAGACCAGGGACTCTTTCTGCAGGGATAGAAAGAGAAATCTTGGGACAGTTATCGAGAGTACACTGATGTTAAAAAAGGAAACTTTCCTAGATTATTGAATGGCGAATCTGCCAACAATTCGAACAAAAGAGATGAAATCCTAGAAACCCCGATAGTGTATAACAGTTCCAATGCCCAACTTAAATGAAGTCTTGACAACTACACCTCAGCTTAAAAACAACAAATCTTCACAAGAGGATGGCCTTTTTGCTGAGCAGTTCAAAAATGGATTTGAAACACTACTGAAATGCATTTATGAACTTCTATGCTCAATAAGGTCGGAAGAATGCATTCCAGATGATCACAGTGTGCTCTTCTCAATGCACAAGAAAGGTGATCTCACCATTTATGCCAATTACCGTGGGATAAGCCTTCTTGAAATCGCATATAAGTTCCTGTCGAGCGTATTTTGTAAAAGACTGACGCCAATCGTAAACCAACTGATTGGACCTTATCAGTGTGGTTTCAAAACTGAAAAATCCACCGTCGATCAAATAGTTACACTACGGCAAATCTTGGAGAAGGCCCCAGAGAAACAAATCGGTACACACCATCGTTCTATTGATTACAAAGCCACCTTCGACAGTCAAATAAGGAAACATCTTTACACCACCATGTCAGAATTTAGTATTCCTACAAGGATTATTCAAGAATATTCCTAATTTTTCTCTGTAGGATGACGCTGAGCAACACTAGCAGCACAGTAAAAATCGGTAAGGATTTTTTCCCCAAAATTCCATACCAAACGATGTTTCAGACAAGGTGATTCCTTATCGTGTGACTTTTGCAATTTAATGATGAAGAAGTTCATACGAGCTGCTGATCTGAGAAGTAGTGGAACGAAATTCTACCGGCAAATGAGCAGGGGTCTTGAATTAACGATGTTCTCGTCTTCAACTAAGAATATCGTATGTTCACGTGGTGCGGCTTGCTTTAGTGTGAATAGCACGACCCGTTTGACGTACTTTTCCTTCCGATGGATTTCCAGGACAATTAAACAGCCACTCTATGCCTCTTGATGCTAGTTCGTCTTGAACCATCTCATAGTCGAAAACTTCTGAAAATCTAGTTGCCTTTTCAATTATGCCAACAAAGTTTTTTCCATTGTCCGACCGTATTCGAGTTGGCACACTGCGGCAATTTATAAAATTCCGAATCGCTAATATACAAGAGTACGTTGATCGGTTGTTAAATCTTGTGCCATTTCCAAATAAATTGCTCGGACGGTTAAAAACGTGAAGAGTGTTACCCACCGTTTCTCGCTTTGGCGTCCAACAGAAACAATAATTCTAGCCAAAGAAATCTAGCCTTGGTAATTGGGTAATCTGGGTACTGGGTAATTGGGTAATTGACCCACCATAGCCGTAGAAGGTAACGCTTTCGTCGTCTTGTAGACAGTTCAAGAATACCAAGATTGTCAATAACTGAAACAGTGTGTAAAGACTATTATGGTGTCGTAACTGCAAATTACTCCTTAAAAGTTTAAACTCCTCTGCGTATTAATTAGTTTTGAGCGATTTGACGAAAAGTGAGTTGAGATAATTGAAATTTCACTTTTTTGCAATATTCTCTCTCTTATCTCTTTAAATGATCTCTTTAAACGCATATATATATACATATATATATATGAAAAACGATAAAAGTCGATAAAACTACTCCTGATAATGACTAGGAAGCTTTTGAACGAATTTCTTCCTTTTCTTCTGAAGTGCTTTCATATTTTGAATTCAACGCAAACACTGTCCAATATTCTTCTTTCAAAAGGCAGGACCATTGCACCTTAGTGATTTTGGGCTAAAATCATCACAGACTTTAGGTCTTGTTGCTTCATCTGCAACATTTTCAGGGGTGGGAATTCACCTTCAATCGATTGTAATAATTCGAATCATGGTATTGTCAATAGCTTTAAAGGTGAACTTTTTGACTTAGCACACACAAGAGATACGTTTACCTCAGCTTCTTCATATATTGTCCTCAAGTAGGCTACGGCAGCGAATGCGTCCTCCCTTGCATCAACGAAGATATGCAGTTGAATAGCTTGCGGCGTCAAAGATGTATGGTGAAAGTAGTGTTGTGGTATATTGAATGTCGTGACATCCTTCAATTGCTTTCGAAATTTCTTCCACAAAGACATGACTTGATTTGGTACATCGTTAGTCCAGCTAATACTATGCTTCACTTGACAATTGACAAGTGAAAACCATCTATAAAGACCAAAACCACAAAATTCTAAGTATGAATCCCATTTTATAAATCTGAGTATGCAAACAATCAAAATTGTCTTATGTGGGGCTTAGAAAATCCAAGAGAAATAATAGAAGAACCACTCCATTAATAACGTCTGACAGTTTAATGAGGATTTTAGACTGACGGTGTTATTGGGCCTTTTTTTTAAATGATGCTGATTCGGACATACTACTTTAACCTAACTGATCCTGGTTAACAGAACCATGTGTAAAAATAACACATGGTTTTTGTCAAAGTATGTCCACATTCTAACATGCAATTGCCTTGCATGTTGGTCAGGCGATGGACTCTCATGCTCTGAAGTTTTGGTTCGATTCTTTTATTGGTCGGTTTTGAACACATATAATCTTTTTATAAGTAGTTTAGTTTGCCATAAAACAGGCAAATATTTGGTTATCTTTACAAAATTTCTCAGTTTTATTTAGCCACAAAATCAGGTTACCATAACCTGACGATTCATGTTGGACAATTTTTACCTGAGCTTTGGTTTAAATTTGGTTAAATTTAAAAATTTCCCAAAATTTCTCTGGGTGTATCTCAGAGTGTGGTGACCATGGCATGCAGGTTAAGTGTGTGGCTTAGCATGCTCGGAGCCCGGGTTCGATCCCCTGCCGCGGCGAAAAGTTTTTTTCAATAAAAAATTTTTCTGATCGGTCACCACCTCTCTGCAGACAATGGCAAACCTCAGAGAGTAAATAATGCCATGTAAAGTTTCTTGAGAACATGAACTTTAGCCGTTCGGAGTCGGCATAAAACATGTAGGTCTAGTTCTCAGTCAATTGTGTGCAAACATTGAATAACACACACAACACAATTGAACTAAGAAGCGCGGTCAAAGTCCTTTCAAGGGCTGAAATGGCCAATTTGTTTTTTGTTTTTTTGTATCTCAGAGTCTGTACTTTTGATTAAAATTAAAATATCCTAACTTTTCATAAAAAATATCTCGTTTTTTTCCCCTTAATTTATAACGAAAAATTTTGTTGAAAGGCCTGTACAAATTCGGTGTCTTGGAAGGCCTGGGAAGTTCACGTATCCCCAAAATATATTATAAGTACGCCACTGCTATTATTATTATTTTGCTAAATTTCTGTTGCCTGAAAAATTAATATTTGATTTTCTGTTTTTTTTTTTTCATACTCCTATTAGCCACACCTTTGCAAGAAACGTAGGCACGGCCTACGTGATACGCCAAACGGACCTAAGTAGACTTTTATGTGGTTGGGTTGTTTTGTTTATGTTTTCATGAGTAACCATCGACTCACTTGACTTTCATCAAATCAAAAAAATCTTGAGTCATTTGAAGCTCTATTTAAATTCACAACTAAAATAAAATAAATTTAAAATAAAAGAATATTAATAAAAGCACCAGCTGATCAGAGAGGGGCCCACACAAAATTTTTATTTCTTAATCATGTGATTGTATACTAAGCATGTTGTATTAAAAAATATTTCATAAAATCATATATTATGTCAAATTAAAAAAAAATTCAAAATATAATACTAAGCTTTGTACATTGAATAACATTCACGCTTTCGTCTTGCTCTGTTTCTATGTAGTTCAATTATTTTTGTATCAATTGCAATAATTAATATTTCTTGCTTGATTCTTGGACGCGGATAAAACCGACATAAACCGCATTCAGCCGGATTTGTTCATGTCGCCGCCGTTGGAGATGCGCAACTTGAGTTGATTTTTAAATATATTTATATATTTTTTTTTTTACAAAACTAAAATAGAAAAAACAAAACAATCAAATACTCTGAGCTAACATAAAAATAAACTAGTTTCTGTGTATTTGAAAAATTTTAAATAAGCAAAAAAATATTGAATTAAATTGATTGAAGAAGATTAAGAAAATTGAGTACAAATTAAGAGCAATTGATTTGAAATTAAGAGGCAATTTTATACAATTGAAATACAATAAAAATAATGCTTAAATTGAAATATCAGTGAGGTACATAGAGCAAATTGCAGATCATCAAATAATACTGTAATTATAATTGTAGCGATATAGCTGAAAATTGAAAGTAATCATCATTTGAATTGTTTAAATTGAATGGATATAAAACTTAATTTCAAATAGACAAAAGGTTCATACATAGTAAGTGCCATTCGAACACATAAATTCTCAAATATACAATTAAAATCAACCCTAAAAAGCATACCGTACCAAAAATGTTACGTGTCTTGAATCATGCAATAATCTAGTGAATCAAACTGAAGCGTGATAACGTTATCTTTAATAAGAACAAACAAAAGTAGGTACCGTTATATCTGAAATCATTTAAATTATTGAAAAAAATAAGAGAAATTATTAGTACAAAATACACTTAGAAAAAAGTTAATCAGAATATGATAAAAAATGCATCATATTTAGAGCAAAATGGTATAGACTTTGCTCCAGAGAATACTATTCTCTAATTACGATACAACAAATTCTCTAAAAATGATAAAAAGCTTCCATGAAAAAGAAAAATATATAAAAATATATCGTTTTTAGAGAAAAATCCTTTTTATTTTTGAGAAAAGATTTGATTATATTGAAGAAAATACTTCTCGTAGTGAATTTTTTATCAAAATATAAGAAAAATTTTTCATTTTCAATAAATGTTTCTCTAAAAATGAGAAATTTTTTGTGCAAGAAAAATACTTATCATTATTAGAGACATTGAAATATTTCCATTTCCTAGAAGTAAAGAAATATTTCTTCGAAAATGAGAACATTTTTTCTAAATGAAGAAAATTTTATCTGAAAAAGAGAAAATTATTATTATCGAAAATAGAGAAATTTTTTACCGGAGCAAGGTATGTGTTTTTTTCTCAGTGTAGGTTAATGATAAAATTAATGACCTTAATAATAAAATCAGCAATATATAATCAATAATATAATAATAATATTTGATTAACAAAAAAGTTTAAAAGGATTTATTTTCAAGTTTGGCGCTTTATTGTGAAAAATGTATTTAAAGTTCTTTTTTCAAAGTATTGGCCATCGCTAGCCATTCTTTTCTCCAATCTTTGGAGTTCCAAATTTGGAGTTCTTCAAAAGAGCGAAAGTACTGATCCTCTAGGGCTTGCGTCATTGACGAAAACAAATAGTTGTCGTAGGAGGGAATATCTGGGCTATACGGCGGTTGGGGTAGGACTGCCCATTTTAGCGTTTCAAGGTATGTTTTGACCATGATTAAGTAATTTATGAGGTTATCCCGATATTTGACATACCCTTATTTTTTGTAAACAAAAAACTGTTCTCTCTCGAAAATGAATGACAACCAAGGTTTTGTAGTTTCCTCAAAAAACTTTATGTTTCAGTGTTTTGTTGTGTTTTTTTTCTTAAAAGTATGTGCTTTGAAAATTTTACTGCTTAGAAAAAAAAAACAAGTTTGCATTGCTTTCATTTACTTTTTTAAGGCAATAAATTCGTGAAAATATTTCAAGCTTGGACGCTGTGTCGCAAAACCTTTAAAAATCATCTAATGAATGCTTCAAAATATAAAAGTAGTAGAAAATGTATTGACTCAAAATTCTTAAGATATATTGTACTAAGAAATAGTAAGATATTCAAGCAACTGTGGGACTTTTGTGTCATTCAAAATGCTCTCCTCTTCAAATAAGGGCATCTATCTCCATTTTCGTGAAAAGACGTCAAATATCGGGATAACCTTTAAATTATTGAATCATGGGTTTAACCTACTGCGCAACATGTGGTCGAGCATTGTTGTTGCAAAATTACCTTGTTGTGCCTTTGCTCGTATTCTGGCCGTTTTGGATCACACACACACTATTTTTTTTACACTTCAGCGAAACGACACGTACTAGAGGTGTCAAACTATCGCTGGCACTATCGATAGTATCGATAGTTTCTTATTTTTGTGACTAGCAATGAGTATTGATAGTTTTTTTTTTATTATAAAAACTATCGATAGTTCAGTGGACTATAGAACATCTCTACTAAACATTAAAAAATAAACAAAGCGCGGGTAAGTTGTTTTTTAGTAGGAATAATTAATTCTGCATTGTTAAGTCCGTCCGTCCGTTCGTCTGTGTGTTGTCCGTATACACAGGATAAGAAGAAGGAGTTGAGATAATTAGATGAAACTTGGTACACATGGTCACATGGACCCAAGGATCTGCACTATTGAATATTTTTGGAATCCGCCCACGGACACGCCTACCTCCCATACAACGCAAAAATGTAAAACTGCATAACTCAGCTCATAAAAAGCCTACAACAATAAAATTTGGTATGTATGTGTTTTATATCAACACAAAGATGTCTTTGAAAAATGGACGTCATCCGCCTACGGACACGCCCACCTCCCATACTATCCAAAAATTGAAAACGCAATAAATAAGCCTCTGTTTCACCTACAGAGCTAAAATTTGGCACATATATTTTTTGTAACAAAACAAAGATGGTTCTGAAAAGTGGACATCATCCGCCCACGGACACGCCTACCTCCCATACAACGCGAAAATTGAAAACTGCATAACTCAGCTCATAATTAGCCTACAACAGTTAAATTTGATATGTATGTGTTTCATACCAACACAAAGATGTCTTTGAAAAATGGACGTCATCCGCTTACGGACACGCCCACCTCCCATACAACCTAAAAATTTTTTGTTTTTGAAAAGTGGGTTTAGGGTATTTCATAGTCGGCCTAGACCGACTTAAGACTTTCTTTACTTGTTTTTAATTGTTTCCTTTTTTATACTGTTACCAGCGACTAAAAATCCGATAGTGCCATCGATAGAGCTATCGATGGTTTCTTTTTTTTTTGAGACTATCGTGAGTATTGATAGTTTTTTTGAAAACGATCAAAACTATCGATGGTGAGACCATCGATAGTTTGACACCTCTAACACGTACTAAAAAAGAATACCTAGTGATGTGAATTAAAAATGAAGTTGGTTGTAATTGTCCGATTCGATTTAATGCTAGTGTTGCCATCTCAAAAAACTCCTTGATGTATACAAGCAAGAAGAAAATGTTTTGGGTGAGGGGAGTAGTGTTCTAGGTGACCCTTGAAGATTTATGAAAGCTCTAGTTTAAGAGTTAATAAATTTGTGATATAAAAATACTTACAGCTGTGTTCAATTAATTATGTGCTTGCTTCATATTTAAATAATGTTATATTTGTTATGATATTCCGAGGTCAGTTTTTCTATTTTAAGCTTATTTTAAGGCGAAATATAATATCCAACATCCTGATACATAAAATTTTTAAGATCACTGATTCTGAATCCGAGGTCAATTTGTCTGTATAAAAGTCATTTCAAAGTCTTATGAAGAACAAAACTCTGAAATCATAAAACAATTGATTAGCATCGGTTCCTTGGTATGTTATCACTTTGACCTTCAAATTGCCTTGAAGAAAATTATCAGCTACTCAAAAAAACCTATATATTAAGAAGCTGGACATCGTATCTCTGTTTTTTTTTTCGTTTAGACCTTAGAATGACCTTGAAGATACCTTTATTTGAGGAAACTGATCTCGTAAACAAAATCAGCGACCCAAAAATCCAAAATATCAGTATGATAGACAGTATGTTAGAGACGTATGTTGACCTTGTGTTTTAAATTACCTTTATATAGACAAACTGATGTAACATTCAGAATCCGAGACCCAGAAAAAATCGGCGACTGACCTGAATCGTTTTCTAAAAAAATCTATATGGGTGTTTCATTAAGACGTGTGTTACTTTGATTTTGAATATAACGCAAACGGTTCGGAATTTTTTCAAATATTTTATTTCGTTCGAAAGTTTACACAATAGGATTGTGTGAAAATTATATCGCTGGTATGTTCACCGACAAGAATGATAAATAATAGATTGCGAATTGCGCATGAGTTGCTACGTCACAACAGATCTGATGTACAATTCAGCTATATTTTGTTCTCTCACAATCAAGCAAACACACAAATATGAAACAGGCAGCTCTTGGTATTTCGTGACGAGATGCGCAGAGCTGTGCAACTTTTTTATGCTCTCTTTTCGCTATCTTGTTTTCTATTTTAATGCGCTTATTATTTTTGTTCTTTTATTTCCGTCCGATTTACTTGAAGAGTTACAGGAAACAGGAAGAGTACATTTTATCGTGAAGTAGGCTGCAGCTTCCTGTCATTTCTATCTGTGAAGAATTTCTCACACATAGAGGGACAGGGAGTTGCCATCAATCAAGGTGGATCAGGGTTGCCATATAAGAAAATTTTGCATTATGTGAAAACATTACACTATCTTTCTTGGTTCACCGAGACTTTTTCGTAAATATCTCAAACTTTCGGGCATATTTTCGGTGACATTTTGCAGTATGGCCTCCGGAATAGCCCAAATCACAGATTTAATTTTGCTTTTCAAGTCTTTAATCGTCTTCGAATCATTCACATACACTTTATCCTTCGTGTTACTTCACAGAAAAAAGTCGAACGGCGTCAAATCACATGATCTGGGCGGCCAATTCACATTAGTGCGACGAGAAATTGAGGCGAGTTGTGTTTGGTCTAGTGCCGTCCTGTTGAAACCACAAATCGTCCAACCCAGAGCTTCAATCACCGGCACAAAATAGTCCTCCAACATAGTATGGTACCGCACAGAGTTGATATTTTCGGTGTTTCCGTTTTCATCTTCGAAAAAAACGACCCGATAATGCCACCAACCCATAAACCGCAACCAAACAGTGACTCGCGGAGTCTCAGATAAGACAGTTTTGCTTTATTGGTGTAAATAATCCTCGTTGAAAAGAATATTTTTTGGAAAATTGCTACCCTATTTGTGTTGAATCGAATTACTAAAAGCTTTTTTTAACAATCAATCATTTAAGTCATAACATTATTTGTAATCGCTTTTCCTGTGTAGAAGTTTTTAAGAATGTGGGAGATGCAATTTTTTCATTGTTAAGCTTGAATAGATCATCTATATACTGGATTAAATAGAAAATACTGTTTACATTGAACAAATTTTTTATAATTTTTGTTTAAATATTTTGATCCAGGGGTACCGGAAGGAAGTATACCATATTTTGATATAAACAAATTTTCCCCATTCTTCTTCGGAACTCTTGGTACTCGTACTTCTAAAAGCTTTGGGCCCTCACAATTTTTTGTCCATTTTAAGTATATATTTTTTTTAATTTCATTTCAAATTAAAATTTTAATTCCTTATTTTTTCAAGTAGCCATATAAAAGTAACGATTATTATCTAACTTATTTTTTTACAATGTTATTCTGTTACTAGCAGGTACTTGAAATGAAAGATTATTTGGTAGCCTAATTATTATTATCAAAACACATAATCAAATTTCCGTTTCTTGAAATTTGAAAACTTGAAAGTATGGCCAAAAGCTTTATCTTATCACTATACTCAACAGTTTATGAACTTTTTAAACACCTCTAAATTTAATCGCATTGAGTCAGCCTAACAAAAACAAAAACTCTTGTGCCAACCATATAATTTCATATAATTCTTAAGTAAACAATCATCACATGCTTGAAGATAACACATAAATCCAAATAGCAATTTTTTAATTTTTATGGATTTTTGTTTTTAATTTTTAATGTTTAAAGTTTTTACTCCCCCATTTATTGCTTTTGTAATAAATCTATTCCGCATGACCTATTCTTGTGATTTGTTCTATTAAACGCTTTTAAAGGTAATGATTTTGGTTCTATTAAATTTTTATTTTATAGCTTAATTTAGTTTTTATTATGGAAATGCTCATTGAACGCTCATTTCTATTTTTATTATATTTCTAAACTTACTTATCGACGGTCTCGCTCATTTGCTATCTATAATATGTGTGTGCATATCTGTCTCTTGCTTACTCCTTTATTTAATCATATATTTTTATCGCTATTGACAATGATTTCGTGCGATAGTGAAAGTTAAATAAATTCTATTTATTTTTATTTAACTTTTTTAATGTATGAGTTATTTATGGACCAGCATTACTAACTAGCGTTTATCTCAGTAAAGTACTGTCAGTGTAGATAATTAATAACTACAGATTAAATCTTGTCTGAGTTTAAAAATAAACTTTATCAAAGTTGTTTTTTGTTTTGAAATATTTTAGAAGTACGGTTGAAAACATTCTCAAAATTTACGTAATGAACTGCGATAATAATTGTCAATTAAATTACAAACTCGTTTGTACAAATAATTAACAGAACATTTAATATGAAAAACCTATTCAAAGCTTTAAACAATATATTTGGACACTTTTTGCAATATTTTTTTGTACTTTATTTAAATTTATTGCTTTTTTGTCAAAATGAATAAAAAAGTATTTTTGTTTTAATAAAACATTACAACAAAATCAACTTTTAAAAAATCTTAAGAGTTTCGCTTTTCAGAAATTCAGAAAAATCTGTTTATGCCATCTTATTCAACACCATTATTGATTAACTTATATTAGATCGACTATCAATCCTCTTGAGGTTTTTTTGTTGTAACAAGTAACCACTTGATAACTCATAAAGCAACTAGTTATTTACAAACATTACAGCACAAACATTCTCATATTCTCTGAGACAGATCTCTGAGAGAAATGCACATTTTAAGCAATGTTGCCACTATTTTTTTTTAAATTTTCAAAAAAATTAGTTAAAATATCTCTTTTGCCTTTTAATAATATAAACTAATATACAGAGTGTTCGGAATAGGAGTGCTTAGATTTACGGAGGTGAAAAGGGAGATTGAATTGAGCCAAAAATTTTAATGAAAAGGGGCATATTTTTACATAATTGGTAGTTACAGTGTTATTTACTATTTCGTGACTTTAATTCCCTTCATCATTTCTAGCACAAAATGAAACTCAAACATAACTAATGTAAAGAGCTTATATGAAAGTCAATAAAATGGCATTTCTAATGCTGTGTCAACAAACCCAACCGATCATCCATTCCCGAGCTGTTCTTTATAGAAAATGAAACTTCGGCTAAAACTAATAAATTGCTACATTAACCGTCATTTTCTCAAAATTTGGCATGATAAATCAATATTTTGCTTATCAACAAATTTATTTTTATTAATTTAGACTTACCTTGAAGTGAGCAAAGTTAATTTTTTGATGGAATGTAGCGTTAACTATGAGCTGATGAGTTCTCTTGCTAGGTTAGTAAAATTTTTTTACTTTTGTATCTTGGTATACATCGTCGTCAAATAAACACATGACAGACAATTCATCTATCAAAATCCATAGATGCATGTAGAACTTCTGCAAAGTGGCTTTGATTGGTTTATGGTTTTGTCGATTGTTTCATAAGCTTTTCATGGCCTCCAAAAAGCATAACACCTAGTAAGATACTTTTACCGCCGAAGTGCATTGGTTTGACGTAGGATGTTATGATGAACAAGCAAACGTCTAAGAAAGCTGCATTATCCTTGTTTCAAATGCTGAATTGAGATCTAAGTAATTAGGCTCCACAAAATAGACCCTACATGAAATAACACCTTATGAAATAAACCCCAACGAAAATGAAATTAACCCCAAATTCCTAAAATGAAGTAACACCCAAATGGGAACTGAAATATGCCCCAAAATTGTAGGTTCTTGGGGAACTTTCTTAACAAAGAAATGTCAGACCATGTAGTTATTTGTCTAATTTTTGCTTCAAACACTCTTTTTAATACCAACTCGTAAAGAGGATGGCAGCAAACATTTCTCATCAGCATTTCTCTATCCAGTTTCTGTTCAAGAAGCACACAAAACAAAAAAAAAACAAATTGGCCATTTCAGACCTTGAAAGGACTTCGACCGAGCTTGTTATGATCAATTATGCTGTGTGTGTTATTAAATGTTTGCACACAATTGACCGAGAACTGAATCTACATGTTTTATGCCAGTACTTCTACTAGTTTACTTCTACTTTAATAACACAAAAGTTCTACTCTCAACTTTGTTTATGACATAACAAAGTTATAACAAAAGACCTATGTTTGATGACTGCTCTAGATTAATATTTCTCACTTCAGATCAACAAAAGGTATTCGATGAGCTTCTTTTTCTGCTCTTACTTGCTCTTGGTCGTTGTTTTTTAAGCTTCTCTAAATGAGACTTTCTGCACATTTCTACGCTTTTTTCTGGAGTGAGATAGAACAGCAAATACATAAATCTCAGATAAGTCTACAAAAAGGTATTAAACAGGTTGCTTATAAAATACTTTAATGAAAACTAGTGAATTTTTCAGACTTATCTCATAATTTTGTTACTTTTGTTTGGCAAAAAATTCTGGTATGTGCAAGTATGACATGTCTGGTAAATAACACATAACCAATAAAAATATGGGATTAATAATAAGATTTGAAAAACAAACCTTTTAAGAGCGGAAATGAGTTTCTTGAAATTTTTACTAATAAAAAAATTGGCTTGTGAGATGAAAACCTACTCGATGACAAATATACATACAGCCGTTGACAACTAATTAGAAACGATTATTTTATTATAAGACATCTTCCGATTACTTCTTTAACTTTTCAATTATCCATATTGACTTGCTAATTTCTGCAACTACACGAATATATCTTGAAAACAAAAAACTAGTTGAAAAGTTTTTAATGGTACAGTTGGTTTAAAAGAAACTTTTATTCTAAAACCTTAAATATATCTGTGACAACTAATTAGAAACGCTTGCAAAATACATTATATTTAGGTAAAAACAAGTAGTAAAATATGTGAAAACTTAACAAAAGTGATGCTTAAAACTACAACACATCGTCTTTGCATTAAGGATAAGGTGTTCCTTGACGCTTGTTAAAAATCATCCAAATTTGTTATGTTTAGTATGCTTACGGCATTTTTCAAATCGTTTAATGAATGCTCGATGGGACTTACATCAGAACTTGACGACGGCCAGTCAAGAACAGTCATAGCAATTTAATCAAAAAATTTGTTGGTCAGTTTTGCCGTATACTTGGGGTCATTATCCTGCTGGAATGACCAACTCACTGAGATATTGTCTACATACCAAAGCAGCATAACAATTCTTAAAATATAAACGTAATCTCGTTGTTCATTGTGCCATAAACACAGTGAATTAGACCAACGACATTCCAAGAAAATTTCCCCCAAACAAAGATCGATCCACCGCCATGGTTAACAACCGAAGAAGTGTATTTTAGATCAAGTTCATTACCTTTTGGTCATTGGATACTCTTTCTACCATCAGTATCAATGCTATTGATCTTTGTTTTAACACTCCACACAACAAGTTTTTGCACTGCTTTACCGGACAAGATACATGATCTTTGGCAAACTCAATACGGTGTTTTCTTCGCGAGCCTTTCACCATGGGATTCTTGCGTTCAAGTCTTCCATGAAGTCCAGCTTCCACTAAAAGTCGTGCAACGGTTCATTTTGATACACTGACCCCAATTTCATCCACTATTTCACGCTGGATGACTGCTGTGCTCTTCATTGGAACAGGTTGTGATAGTCGGACAATCTTTTGATCAATATGTGCTGAAGTTTTGCGCGGTATTTTTTGGAGTGGTACATTTTCCGTGGTTTTATATTGTCGAAGATGAGCAATAGCATTGAAAACCATCGTTTTTAAGCATTTGAATTGATCCGTATGATATCCCATCGCTCTTCAATTCAATAATTGCCTTGCGGGTACCTGGCGTGCATCTTTTGACTTTTTTCCATTTTATGAAATTTTACAGTTTTTTGTTGAAATTATGTGTAAGCAGTTCAAAATAATAAAATCTTATCGAAATATTTAGAAATTATGGATAAAAAGTTTGAAAACTTATATGTTAACAAATCGTTTCTAATTAGTTGTCAATGGAATAAATTTTGTTCTCCTACTAAAACTGATTTTGCTGCAATAAATTACTTGGAAAAGTCAGTTTAATTGTTCTTTTAAAAAGATAAAAGAAAATTAAGTTATAAAAAAATAAAATAGACCGTTACATTACCAAACGCACGTCCAGTGCGGTAAAGTGCAGCAAGTATGATATCGTTTCTAATTAGTTGTCAACAGCTGTATCTCTCACCATGATAAAAAGTCAATTTTATAGTTGTTCAGAAAAAGCAAAATTTGTACAACATATTTAACAATTTCTGTTGAAATTATACCATTTCAATATCATTTGTCATAGTATTGTGTCGGGAGCAAGCACAGTCTTATTCATTTATCAATTAATTCATCACATCACTAGCTTTTTGCGTTTGTATAACTATATACGTCATTCAACTGATAGAACAATACATATAATTCTGTATTGCTCTTCGTACCAACTTCATTTTGTATCTCATTACTTTTGTATATCTCAATAAATTAATTTGAATCACATCAGTAGTGAACATTGGTAATCTGCCATCTTGTATTTTCGGGCAATTATTGCACTAATTAAGTAATTCATTACACTACTTTTTAAGTTTACGAGCATAAGCGTGGATAATTTGTTTGTTAATAAAAGCATAATGCTTACCTCACTCAAATATTTTTCACCTCAATAAACGGTGCCAGTCTGGCAGCACTCCACACTATTGGAAGTCTGTATTTTTAGCTGTCAAACGTGTCAGCTGTTCGATACACTAAAAAGTTTAATATCTCGTATCGTGCTGTGTTAAATAACTTTTCGGAGCTGCAATTCTTGAATTAATTGTATAAAAACAACACACCACTATGGCAAAAACTACGGAAAATCGAACAACAAACACGCTGCTGCTTAAAAATTTACCAAAAGATGTTGAGAACTTAACAGAAATGCTGGCGCAGCTGCGTCCAATGCCGACTGAAATAAAACCCTTCGGCAGAAGGCGTGCTTTACTGTACTACAATAATATGGCTGAAGCAAGTAGTGGCATGCAACAGCTACAAGGACTCCAAGTGCAAGACACGCAAATCATGGCTAATTTGTTCTTTAAATCTACGGATGGTGAAAAGCAATTCTCAGCCAAGGTCAAGGCACGCGTAGCTGCAAGTCTGCGGAACAAAGTTACAAAAGCAACACAAACTAATGCAAACGTTATTGGTGCAGCAGCAATGCCTGCTTTGAATAATTATGTACGCAAGCTCTATGCAACAAATGCAAATCTTGACTTCGAACAGCCGCCACCACCTTATTTGCGTTACGCCTATCCACGCATTACGCCCGCTATTTTGGATTCCATCTGCATTGCGCTTATGAGCAATACGCGCTTCTATACACAAGTGCTGCATCTGATGAACCGCATGAATCTAGAACCGCCATTTGGCCCAAGAAAACAAAAGTTTGTGCCGCCAGGTGAACCCTGTGAAACGGCAACACAAACAGATGATGTAGTTGTGTTAAGTGGCAATGAAGAAGTACAACCGCCATTGTCGCCAAGATTAGAGTCCAGCGAAGAATCTGAGCTAGAGACCTCAGCAGATGAGTTGGAAAAGCGAAAAAGCTTAAATGAGTTAAAGAAACGCAAGCAGCCATCTAACGAAACGCAATATAAGAAAAAGGCGCGACTTTTGCTGCAGTCCACACTACAGCAAAAGCTGCAGCCTGTAAAACCGAGCGCAGCAGCAACTTCCACCAGCCAATTACTGCATGAAGTATTTGAAGCTCCTGCCACAGTAAAGTCTACAAAAATTGCGCTGAATCTATTAAGAGCCGCAAAAACCCCCGTTGTAGCTGCAGCAAAAATACAAGCAAAGCAACAGCCCACTTTTACACCACCTGCCGATTTATCAACAAAACGCATGAAAATTGAAGAGCTGCAGCAACTGTCTGTCTACAAAAACTATGTACAAGGCGAACTGAGTCCCAAGCTTTACATTAAGAATCTTTCGAAAGATGTCTGCGTAGAAGATCTGTTGGCATTGTATGCACGTTTTGCGCCAGCCACTCAGTTGGAAGTTAAAGTGATGCAACAGGGTCGCATGAAGGGTCAAGCTTTTATTACATTTAAGGATATCAATGAGACTGAACTAGAGTCCATTGTAGGTGTTGCTTTAAAAGAAACAAATGGCTTTTTACTTAAGCAAAAGCCGATGGTGGTTTGCTTTGGACGCAAATAAATTTTCTCTTAATTTATGCCAATATGCCAGCAGTTATTTTGGAATAACTGGAAAAATCAACAAGCTTTTCACTAGTGCAAATAGAACTAGTCTTAAGCGCAGAAAATTGTTATTTCATTTTTAGTTTTCAACAGTTAATAAAAGTAAGTTTTTAAAACGTTTTAAGCAACTTCATTTTTAGATATAAGGTGTCCAACTCGAACAGGACCAAATAATTTGGCGAGTTATTATGTAATTAGTTACAGAATAATAAAACAGAAGTAGCTTTACGCCGAATTTCAAGTGAGGAAAAATTGATTATCGCACAACGGGTGCAACAGGAACACACGGCGCATAAATTTTAATTAAGCTTTAAACAACGAACCTAGTTAACCTTTTCTGAATATGTTCAATGCGACAAGAATGTATTTGAAAGATTGGATTTCAAATAGAACAATAATCTAAATGAGGTCTGACCAGTGCGAAAAATCAATATTCAATATTCTGTGACCATTATTTCCAAGGCTATTGAATTTAAAAAATTTTCTTTTATGAGCAGAGCTACACCCCTTGTTCAATACCCGGTTTGTGTCTTATATGGGCGGATCAACACCAATTGTACAATGCCCGTTCCAGTAGCAGGACACAACCAAATAGTAACTCCATTCTGAGTTTGCCCCGTCTTGCAATGACAGTGTTTGTTTTATAATTTAAACCTGGCCAATCAGTTACTTCAGACAGAGTTTCATTGCTATACGGCATTTAGTTCCAAATCTATGTGATATCAAAAAATTTAATTTTATGGGTGGTACTGTGCCACTCTTTCCAAAGATAACTCAAATTTGACAGTCGAAGGCCAACATTTAAAAGTAAGTTCGTACCGAGTTTCATTGAAGTGTGATTTATAGACGAAAGTAATCCCGAAAATTTGTGTTTTTGAAAAGTGCCGCGCCCCTCGCGGTTAGAAGAGTGAAAAATACTTTACGACCTATTCTCATTCTCTATCCAAATGTACAAAAAAAAATTTCATTAAAATTGGTCCAGCCGTTTTGCAGGAGTTCAAACACCAACGCCGTGACACGAGATTTTTAAATACATATTAGATTAAATTTTTGTTTAAAACAATAATATTTCTTATTTCAGTAGATCTGCTGCCATCATAATGATTCGCAAAAGTAGAATTAAAGACATATTATTTACAACTTTTCTTCACCACATTCCATCTTGAAGTTCTCCATTGCAGTCTTCCCAATCCATACAGATGTTAGAACATTAGTTGTTAGATTCCTTTTTGCTGAACATTGTGAAATTATGCAAAGTTAGACAAGATAAAACTACATTTTCTGTTTTTTCATGAAGCATTTGGAGAGTTGTTAGTAAAATTTGCCAAAGAGGGACCTGTGTACCAAAAGAGTTCGATTTTTCTTCGAGCTCTTGATAGACGTTTGTTTTCTTCATGTCTTGAAAATGTGACTTCTCGGTTAGGTCTCATAAGATTTTTTTATCCCAAAGGGAAAGCAGCACCTGCAGCGAAATAATGCGATATTTTGCACCCATGTTAGGTTACAGTTTTCGTGGAAGTATTTGAAGATTATTGCTCAAGGGTTTTTCCAAATTGACTTACTTGAAAAATTAAAAAAAAAAAGAGTTAAAAAACTGTACATTTTATTATGATTTTAGTACAGTCTTAAAAAGCCACGCTAGTGATTGCTGAGATGTGCCTTGGGACAAATAGGTAATAAAAAAAAAATTGGAAAATAAAACCAATCCTTTATGGAATGCTTTACCGGTGAATTGCTTAAGACCCCTCTCGGCGATTCGTTGGCGAATCTTTGCGGCTAATCGCTTAAAACCCTTTTCAGCAATTTGCTTGCGACTCTTTGCAGCAAATCGTTTAAAACTCCACTCGGCAAATCGTTGGCGAATATATCCTGCAAATCGCTTTTATGGCCTCCGCAGCTTGCATTCGGCTATACCCAGATGACTCTCAAAAGAGCTCGCCAGCGATTGTCTTATCTTCCAAACGATTTGCTGGCGATTTTAAGGCGATTAAAAATGTTTGCAGTTTAGGGACCAATTATCAGTAAAATAATCGTAAAATTCAGCCCAATCATAAGAACTCCCAGCAAATTCAGTTCCCAAAAATTTGCTTTCTCCTATGAACAAAATGCTCCCATCATGAGCATTATACTCTCCCAGCAGTAAATATATGGGAATGGGAATTCGAACAAACCTTCGAAACAGCTGTTTTGCTGCATTTGACAGCAAAGTTTTACACAAATAAATCACAAATCTGTAAAATTTTAAAAGTGGATTTATTTTTTATTAAATATTATTGATATTGTTCAGCATTGGAATGAGATTTTTGGCTGAAGAGGACGAAGCCATTAACGTTGAGTTCCAAGTTTTTAAAAAACCAACTGGAGTTACCCCAGTTTTTGTGTATATTTGTAGTATAAATTTTGTGAGCTGCTAGACTAAAGATCCCAGCTTTTTCGTTTGTTTTATGAGCGTGCGTCACTGTTTCGGCAGTCTGTGCTGTGTTAGGAATTGAAACACACTTTCTTCCT
Organism: Tetanocera ferruginea; assembly: GCA_958299015.1. Taxonomy (NCBI): domain Eukaryota; kingdom Metazoa; phylum Arthropoda; class Insecta; order Diptera; family Sciomyzidae; genus Tetanocera; species Tetanocera ferruginea. The sequence goes on from OY282640.1 coordinate 139,694,059, forward strand.
GCATTTCCACCTTGTAAGGTTTCAAAGATACTGTCAAAGAAGGACCAGCTGCATTATTCTTTTCCGTCGTGCTTCCCAAAACAGACCAAGTTTTTATTTGCCTTCCATTAAGGACAGCAAAATGTCCATTTGGTACTTATTTGTTGTTTTTGACCGAAAAGTAAAGAAAAATTTAAACAAAATCCACTTATTTACATACAAAATTTATTTACATGTTTTTGTTTGCTTGCTTTGTAGCTATTTCACCAACTAATAACATGGGAAAGAAAAGATGGGAGCCTTCAAAAAATTCCCATCTCCCAAGTTTTCAAAAAGCCTACATTCCCCAAAAATGTACGTTCGAAAAGTTTCGTGATAGGAAGATGAGAGAAATTGAATAATTTAGCCGGGAGATATGTTTCATGATTGGGCTGATTATCTTACGTTATCAAATATTTGTGTTTTTTTTTTTTTTTGTAAAACTGAGTAAATTTTGAATTCATATTCTTAAAAATTTCGTTTTCATCAATAATGCTCGTAATAAATTTAATCACTGTATCCTTAGATAAAATCATTGATCAGAGAAAACCTTTTCGACTTTTAATCAGTAATTAAAATCAAATTTAGCGGCTTTTTTTTAAAGAAATAAAACCTGCTTTTTAAAGCACAAAGAAAATACACGCATATTTCAAGTCATAGCTTTAAAACGTGATTATATTGACAATTTATAATTTATATTTTCTTATGTGATAATAAGCATTTGTTATATCATTTAGCTATTCAAACTAGTACTGATTTGAAATTTTTTTTTCAGAAAACTCGGGCTCATCGAAACAATTTACGTAGACGGTATTCCAAATGCCAGCAAATCAACAGCCAAATCGCGTAAACTTCAACAACAATTGCAGCCCTATGAATATATTATAGCTGTAGATTTTGAAGCAACATGTTGGGAGAATGCGGCGCCGCCCAAATGGCGCCAATGTGAAATAATTGGTAAGCAACATAATTTAAGTAGCGATTCGTCATGCTCAAATTTCTTCTTTGTCTTCTTCTTCCAGAGTTTTCCGCCGTTTTGGCCAACCTGAAAACGGGTAAAGTTGAAGCTGAATTTCAGAAGTACATCATGCCCATTGAATCGCCCAAGTTGAGCGAATATTGCATCAAAATGACCGGCATAACGCAAAAAACCATTGACAATGGCATACCGCTGCAGACCGCTTTAATTATGTTTCAAGAATGGTTGCGCAAAGAGCTGCGCACCCGAAACCTTTTGCTGCCCAAAATGAGCAAAGACAACTTGGCTGGCAATGTAGTCTTCGTCACCTGGAGTGACTTTGAAACCTTTTTATCCAAAGAATGCCAGCGTAAGAATTTAAAAAAGGCACCATTTTTCAATCAGTGGATTGATGTTAAGACCATTTACCGGCAATGGTATAAAATTATACCAAAAAGTTTCATCATAGCCCTGACAAATGCCGGACTCACCTTCGAGGGTAGCTTGCAATCGGGCATCGATGAAGCTAAAAACTTGGCTGCACTCACACACAAAATGGTCAGCGAAGGCGCAACGCTGCAGATTACAAGTGATTTGAATCCTTTACAGCAGAATTTCAATTTTGTTTTATAAATTTTCATCACACTCGATATCATGGAGTTAAAATAAGCATATTAGTTGTTGCTATAGTTTATTAAAACAATACAATTTTGTAATTTTGCGTTCATTCTTATTTATTTATTTATATCTGTACTTTACACATTTATATATATATATACATAAATAACTACGAACTGTCAATGTGAAATGTAATGGAACCAGTTTTTCTCTATACATATTTTATACATGCCAACTTATATAAGCTATACACACAAATTGTATGTATTTTTTTATAATATAAATGCTAGTTATAAGTCACGCCCAATTTTTATACGAATTATTATTGTAGCTGGTATAAATTTAAGCAGACATTGAAATTGACTTCAGCACAAAAAGTATCTTAAGAAATTGTTAGAATTACATTTTTTTTTTTTCAAACAAAACTAAAAGGTTACATCAAATTTGTGGAGAGAACAAAAATTATATGTGCAGTCATTGCAACTTTAAAGAAACAAAAACAAAGAAGTATTAAATAAATGAAACACTTTTTTACGTGAAAACAAATATGATTTTTATTGCATTATAGTGGACTACAAATAAAGTAAGCATCTAAGTAGGTTGTGTCTTACAAAACGAGGGGCCAAAAATATAATTTTTTTTTTAATATGAATTCAACAAATTTGTTTAGTCCTGTTCAAATTCAAATAGGTGGGATTGGAGAAATAAAAGCGTTTTGCATATAAATTAGATAGAAACTGATAATATTTGAAATTGATATGGACTTGCTTAGTTTATCTAAACTTTAATATGAGTAACATGAGCACTCCTACTAAATATTATACTGGAAAGATTATCCAGAGCTGTGTTGCACATGAGCGCAGAAATCAATCCGAAAATAAAATGAATTTTTAAATGATATTTTGGAAAAGCAAACATTTTCGGAAACAAATCCAAAAGCATTTTTCAAAGCGGGGTTCCAAAAACAAAAAAGGTCCGCAACATCAACTCAAGAACTTTTTATTTAGATTTATTTAATTTCATAAGATTTTGAACAAAATTTCCTACAGGCTAGAATACAAAATACATGAACAATTAGAAAATACCCTGCAATCGTTTGGAAGACATTTGGAACATAAGTTGATTTGGCGATGCACTTGGGATTCGCCGAAGGGTTCTTTGGAAGATGGATTGGTTTTCGTTTGCCGAAGCAATGAATGCGCGATTTACGAAAAATTTCCAAAATCTTCCTTCGCTCATTCCGACGATCGTTGAAAGATGGAATTGCGACTTTTCGATCACCCAAGCGATCAATGTGCGATTGACGAAAAATTTTCAAAATCTTCTTTCGCTCATTCTAGCGATCATTCGGAGATGGCTTTTTGAAAATTTTTCAAAATTTATCATTGGAATATGAAGCAGGCTCTGAAAAATCGTTTAAATTTATCAAAAAATTGACCTTCGTTCGTGACTCTTCCCCTCTCGGCGATTCGTTGGGTTAATTCAGGGTGGCTCTTGTCTTCGGGAACCTATATTAAAATTTTTTGACGAATATTTTCTCTCACCCATATGCGTCAATTTGAACATTTATTTTAAAAAGTCCATAAAATTCAACCAAGAACAAAGGTCAAGGGTTAAAACCTTTCGCAAAAATATTCTTCAGAAAATTTCGTTGCGGGTCATTGAAAACAAGTACCTAATCGCTACGATATAAAGCTTACACGTTAAAAACGGTATAAAATGAGAAGAAATTTGATGAAGAGTGACGTAGTTGAGCAAAAAGGTCGTTTATCCCGGACCGTTTTATCCGGTTTATCCCCGAAAATATGTGTTGCACTGTATAATCATAATAATTTTATAAACAAAATTTCCATTGAATACGTAATTTTTAATATATAAGAACGAATAATCGATTTTTCAAAAATCTCGTAAACGAGCTTTCGTAAAAATTTGGACCAAATTTTTTATATAGATTTAAATGTCCGTATGATCATTCATTTTTGAGATATATGGCAACAATTTTCAGTTAAAACAATTTATTTCGAATATCTCGTAAGCAAAACTTTCGTTCGAAACTGTTTTTGCTCATAAGATACAGTTTTGTTCAATTTTGACAACCAAAAAGGGTCGGTTTAATCGGTTTTTTTCATATCTCGTAACGGGATTTATCAAAAATTGGGAGCACAGCGTTTGCCCATTGCATAATTCTGTACAAAAATGTAATATACAAAATATTCTCAGGTTCCTTCGCTTTCGAGATATATTACAAATATATTCTGTTCGGTAAAACGATTAATTTGAAATATATCGTAAACGAATTTTTAAAAAATTTAGTTCATTAGATAATTTTACTCAAACATTTGAAGATAAACGACGAAAAAATGTCGTTTTGAGCCGTTTTTTTTTAAAAAAATATCTTGTTAATTAATTTATCAAAAATTGGAAGTAAAGGTATTATTCATTGAATAATTCTTTATTGAAATATTTTAAACAAATTTTCCGTAGGATCATTCGTTTTCGAGATATAGGACCCAAAATGGTCGGTTGTATGGTTATTTCAAATATCTCGAAAACGGGACTTTTAAAAATTTTGATCGGAAGAGTTTAGTCACAAGATCATTTTACATTTAATTGCATACACAAAATTTCCGTAGAATCAAAAAATTTTGAGATAAAAGCAAAAAGGGTCGGTTAAATCGGTTAATTTCAAATATCTCGTTGACGGGCTTTATAAAAAACTGAGAACAAATTCTTTGTTCAGATAATTTCCATACTAATTTTGTATACAAAATTTCAGTAGCATCCAAAAATTCTGAGATAAATGACCAAAAAGAGTCGGATTAATCGAATTTTTTTCATATCTCGTTAAAATATTGCTATATTATTTTATAATATTAAAATGTTGTATACAAAATTTTCGTAGTCATTAATTTTCGAGATATATAACCAAAACTGGTCGGTTAAATCGTTATTTAAAATATCACGTAAGTGGGATTTTTTAAAATTTTTATCGAAAGAGTTTTGGGTCATCGGTCACAGATTACCAAATTTGAAGTGCCGCATGAAGTTTCTGAACCATCATTTTGAAGTTTGATTTTAAATTTCAAACTTTGACTACAGATTCATGATCAGCGACCCCGAAAAACTTTGTAGACCCATTTTTATGTCAATTAGAAAACCTTAAAGTTTTGGACAGTATAAATGCGTAAGTCAAAATTATCTACTGTCCAGGAAACGAAGAAATCTACTAATAATTTGTGTGAAGTTTATACTAGGGATATTCACGATACAGTGCATTTAAGGACTTGAGAACTTGTGCACTTTACAAAAACAAAATACACGTACGTCAAAAATCTACACAACTACATTCCTACTATGGACTAAACTTGAGGACTTGAGGACATGAGCAGTTGTGTAGTTGTGTACATTGAAAAATTTGACAGCTTTGGAATAAAAATGAAAATTCAAGAGTTTATAAGCTAATTACTTGATATATAATGATCTCAAGCCAATCATAATTACAATTTCAATAATAATCATATTAATGATATCAGTAAGAAATATGGTGTGTTCACGAAACCTAACTGCTCAATTGCAAAAGTATTCAAGTCCTCAACTACACTGACAACTGCACTGTATCGTGAATACCCCTACTATGCAGTACTGTTTCAAACGTTATACGTAAATTTATTTTCAAACAAACATTACGGGCATAAAAGTAGTTTTGCTCAATTTACCTAAATCGCTTATAACCATTATTTTGCCAAATTTTGAATAACGTCTTATTAGAATTTGACCGACGATTTGCAACTCTGATACTCGAAGAGAAGAATACTTTCATAAATTCTTCCTCTATTCGTTTATTAAAAAATTCAATTAGTTAACACCCTATGCACAAAACTCATCAAAGATGTTCACACTGTCACATTTTTAGTGGTCAAAAACAGTCAAATAGTTTGACGAAACAAGTGTTCACATTGGATGGTGTTAACAAAACTGAGTTAAGTGAATAGTGCTCGACTAATTCTCGATTTTAGGATCGATGCCGATGTTGACTGCATTTTAAAACAAGTTACCGATACCGAGTCTACAATTCAAATAGAATAAAATTGTATATAAATAAAAAAAAAATATTTAAAAACACAAAAATCGGCATATTTTATTTATTCAACATATAAGAGCAAAACTGATTCCACCTAAAAAGTAAAATAATTAGATATACAGCATGTGTGAATTATAGAATGTGTTATGGTATAAAAAATTTAAAAAAGAACTTGAAAAACTTGAAAATTTTTTAATAATCAAAATTAAGCAATTGAATCGCATCGACAAAAAAGGTTGGCAATTTTTACCGATACTGATGCCAATGCCGATTCTTTTTTACAACAGATGCAGATACAAAGACAATGCCGATTCTTGAATTTCAACAGATCCCATCTATATAATTTTCAACCGATGCCAGTGCTTGAACTTGCTGCCGATACCAGCCGATGCCGATGCCGATTAATCGGTCAAGCACTATAAATGAGTGGATGGAGTGTTCTGAGGTTACTGCAAGAAGTGCTATAATCGAAAAGGCTGACGGCAAAAAGTCATATGAAATAAACATCGCTCCCCTCTAAGTACATTAATTTGACAAACTGAGTGAACAGCCAGCTGTTAGTTGAAAAGCAAAATTTATTATTGAAGCCGATTAAACCGTGAATTAATATAGATTTTAACAAGAATCGAAAATAACTGTTATTTTCGATTTCAATTCAAAAAGGCAGGCAGAAAGAATTAGTCTAATCGATATTTAAATGTAGCAATGCGATGCTTGTTAGCTAAGGAATAATAATCTTAAAAGCTTTTTATTTGTTTGATTGTTGCAAAAAAAGTCAAAAATAATGGTTATTTTTTGTCCGTTTTTTTTTCGGTCAAAAATAAAAGTTGAAATATGACACTTCTCTACCTTTGTTTTGCTTTGTACTGTTATTTGTCGAATCACTACACACGTCAAATAACTGAGTAGTGTTTTTTTTCAATTTTATAAATATCATTAAAATTGATTAAAATGAGTCGTAATATTTAATTTAATAGTAATATTTACATTTTCGAATATTACGTGGAAACCGAAAGTGAAATTAAAAGTAAAATCTGCAATAAAATTGTTAATATTGGCAGCCTAACCAATTTAAAAAGACATTTACAAAGCTCCCATGCAAATATTTCACGCCGAGTACACGAAGCAGTGCAAAGTTTCAAAGACTGATGTAGATAATGACAAGAAGCGGTTAAAATTTACAATGGAAATGTCGCAAAATAAGATAATCGATGCTTGCATTGATATGATCACCTGTGAAGTTCGACCTGTCAAATTTTTTGACACCAAGGCTTTCAAGACCTTAACAAACCCAATTTTCAATGGTTTGGAAATGGAACCAATAAGTTCAGGAAACGCTATGAATTTTATTAACGAAAAAAAATGGAAAAAATACATTAAAAATAATTTAAAAGGTAGAATCATAACTTTGAAACTGGACACGGCTACACGAAATTATTGATCAAAAATAAGAGTGAACGCTCAATTGATCATAAATAAAAAGATCGTTGAATATACTCTAGCAATGGTTGAATAACAAAAACACTGCTTACTTTGCAGTCGTAAATTGAAAATATATGATTCAAATCAAAGTTTAATAAGAAAAGCTCGCAGCTTAAGTGCTAAGATCTACTTCATTCCGGTAAATAATACCGATCGAATGATTGAAAATGATCTTTCCATTCCTAGGAGTGCCGAAACCTCAACTGGACATTCCAATACACTGGAGCTCGACATTTATAATATTGAAGAGTGTTTTAGTATTGAAAAAGTTCTGTCCAGATAACGAAACGGTATCCAGACAACTGAAATCTGAGAAATGGATGCAAACAGAAACTACTATATCTATTCTTGCTTCTGTGCACATCTTGATGCTATATTTGCAAAGTAGTCAATTGCTCTTAGGAGATTCAAATTCTTAGGAGATTTTTTCATAAAGCATGGCTGGAGATGATGATGACGAGCTAGAATCTAAAAGGAGCGAAAGCAGTAAAATTGTTGTCGAACGTTTAAAATGATATAATTCGGTTTGTTTCTGTCCAGAAATAAAATTGAACTAGCAAAAAATATATGAAAAACATAATTCTTCAAATCCATAAAGTTGAATAGATGCATAACTATTCTAAATTTGCCGCGCTGGAAAATAGAAATGTACAAGACTATTTAATTTAATTTCTTTTATATATACAATAGATGTCTACAACTCCAACATGGTCGCCAACTATATCAAACACTAAAGCCTGTTTTTCACAATGTCAATTTCAATGGTCAGTTGTTGTCAGTCACATGAAAAATGCCAACACGTTGTCATTTTTTTCTGTTTGACAATGGCGAAAAATAGGAAAAAATCAATTTTTCTCTTCACATGTTTATAGCAAAAATTGCAAAAAAATGTTATTTATGTGATTTTTTAAACTTTTAAATTACATGTCAAACAAAAAATGACATTGTTTGAATGTGAAAAGTGAAAACCAAGCATAAGCCATTCTAATTTGATGAAGAAACAAATCAAAACAGCTCGTCACAAAAACTAATGGAATTTTTGGGTATGGAGCTATCTGATGCTTCATCCGACGATGAGGAAGCATTCTTAGAAGATTATGTTCGAAAAGCTTCTATCGAAATCGACACCTATAAGGAGAAGAGCAATGATGTTGATGCGGACCTTATGGAATACTGGGAGAGCAAGAAATTTTACACAAGTTACACAAGTTAGTGTAGACTGCGCATTTTCAGCACTCAACCTTGTTCTCAGAGATTTCCGCTACAATTTGTCTGAGAAAAACTTGGCAGCTTTATTAATGGTTAAATTGAATTCTCAGTCATTGCTATAAAAAGGTGAACGACAATATTAAAATAGTAATGTTTATTTATTTAAATAATATTAAATAGAAATTAACATAAAATGCACATCATCACTAAATTTTGTAGGAAAATGAAAGAAAGTTCGGTTTTTTACTTTAATGTTGTTTTTGAGTTAAAATGTATGTAAATGTAAATAAATAAAAAAATTAATTGAGTGTTCGATTTATTTGAAATCTGATTAATCACAAAATTAATTATTCGATTAATTGCCCGGCCCTAGTTTTAGCTATTGAATTTTGTGCTTAATGTTTTAATTATATTTTGAAAAACAATTTTAAGCTCTTGATATTTGGTGTAAACTATTTGTAATTAAAAAATCCCTTTTTTTTAGTGCAGAAGCAACATTCCTTATTGCCATTTCTATTTTTGACATTATACTCCCATTCAGTCGGTTGTTAAGTATAGTACCTGGATAAATATCCCATGAAAAAGTGACAAGTTCTTGAAGTTTTTAAACGCTGCTTTTAAACGCGATGCATTCTCTTCAGACAATGAATTCTACATAAAAAATTAAATTTGACGAATAGTTTGATAATGTGAACACATGTGTTTTCAAACAAATTTGACCATGTAAATTTACGTATTAGAGATAGTTGATTAGCAACACTGTCCTCAAAGCTGTCGATAAATTCCCTAGAATTCTGTCAAGGATATTTTCAAATGGGACTTCCCGTTAATCCAATAACAATATGAATATGCATATGATTTGGTTACTGTGTTGTGATCAGTGTTGCCATATGGTCCGATATATCGTATTTGTTACGATTTTCAGTCTTGAATCCGATGATCCGATATATGGCCATAATTCTCCAAAATGTTACGATTTCAGAAAAAATAGATCCGACGTCCGATTTGGTGTATTTTTCTTTAAGTATGTGCAATGAAAAAATAAAGATAGCAAGTTAGCAAGATAGCAACTTTAAACTTTGTTTTAAAAATTCTGTGTCAACTCTTTTTAACCAATGACAAAATATTTAATGAAGACTATTTTTTTTTTATTTTTACTTCTATTTTGTGTGCTTAAAAGTATTTTTCAATATATTTTATCAGAATATTTTTTATATATAATCATGTTAGAAACATTAGATGAACTGACTTTTGAAGCAAAATTTGATTTATTTAATAATAAATCTTAAAACTTCCACATTGATTTTTATATTTCTTCTTTAAAGTTCAATTGCCTTCTCGGAAAATTTCTACGTTGTTGTTCTTTTTTAAAATTTCACGGATCCGACGGGAATCCGACGAACTGAGTCAAAAGTTACGATATGAAAATTTTGTTAATGGCAACACTGGTTGTGATTCTTCTTATTTGAAGCATAATTTTAAACTCAGCGCGGAGTAAACCATTGTTTTTGATTTGCTGTGATTAATATATTCGAAATTAAAATTCGATCATAAATAAGAATTCTTAAGGTAAGAAACGCTTAAAAGTTTTAAAACAATTAAGTTAAAATTATCTTTTTAAGAATGTATGTGGATAGATCTATAGATTATGTGTGAGTCCTATGAAAATCCATAGATGAACAAATTTATGGAATATAAGAATATTCATAGATAGAGATCTATAAGATAGTGATTTAAATGTATTTGTGTGAATTGATCTATGAATATATTAGGAATTAAATCTAGATTGGGTAGATATTTGAAAAGGTATGTGAAAAGATAGATGAATAAATACTTCATCGATCAATGGGAAACTTTATGTATAGAACATATCAATGGATACATCTACGAATAGATGTATGGGATGATCTATGAATGTATATATGGAAGTTTTGATGGTAAGATCTATGAATATCTATTCATACATGAGTGATATTGATATGATAGACATGGAAATATCTATGAATATATAAATAGATCTAAGTATGGATCATTGGAAAGATTTATGTGTGGATCAACGGATATTAAAACCTCTAAACACAGATCTCAAAAATAAAATAAATCAAAAATAATATATAAAATACAAAAAAATATAAAATAAAAAAAAATATAAAATAAAAAAAATATAAAATAAAAAAACAATATAAAATAAAAAAAAATATAAAATAAACAAAAATATAAAATAAAAAAAAATATCAAATAAAAAAAAATATAAAATAAAAAAAAATATAAAATAAAAAAATATATAAAATAAAAAACTATATAAAATAAAAAACATAAAATATAAAAAAATATAATATACAAAAAAAAATATAAAATAAAAAAATATAATATAAAAAATATAAAATAAAAAAAAATATAAAACAAAAAAAAATAAACTAAAAAAATCTAAAATAAAAAAATAGAAAATAAAAGATATAAAAAATTTATAAAAAAAAAAATATAAAAAAATATAATATAAAAAAAATATAAAATAAAAAAAAAAAAAATATAAAAAAAAAAAGTATAAAATAAAAATATATATAAAATGAACAAAAAAATTTAACAAAAAAATATAAACTAAAAAAATATAAAATGAATAATATATAAAATGAAAAAATATAAAATGAAAACAATATAAAATAAAAATATATATAAAATAAAAAAAAAATATAATACAAAAAAAAAATATAAAATCAAATAATATAAAAAAAATATAAAATAAAAAATATAACATAATAGAAAATAAAAATGTATAGAATTAAAAAATATAAAATAAAAAGTATAAAATAAAAAAATATGTAATAAAAAAATATGAAATAACAATAAATATAAAATAAAAATAAATAAAAAATAAATATAAAATAAAAAAAATATAATATAAAAAAATATAAAATAAAAAAAATATAAAATAAAATATATAATAAAAAAATAAAAAATCAAAAATATAAAATAAAAAATATAATATATAAAAAATATAAAATAAAAAATAGAAAATTAAAATAAATAGAATAAAAACATTTAAAATTAAAAATTATAAAATAAACAAAAAATAAAAAATTAAAAAATATATAAAATAAAAAAAAAAACAAAATAAAAAAAATATAAAATACATTAATATAAAATAAAAAAATATAAAATAAATAAATATAAAATAAAGAATATATAAAATAAATACATAAAATAAAAAATATAACTTAATAGAAAATAAAAAATATAAAATAATAGAAAATAAAAATATATAAAATAAAAAATATAAAAATAAAAATATAGAAAATAAAAATACATCGAATAAAAAAATATAAGATAAAAATACATACACTAAAAAAATATAAAATAAAAAAAAAATATAAAATAAAAAATATAAAATAAAAAAAGTATAAAATAAAAAAAAAATATAAAATAAAAAAATATAAAATAAAAAATATAAAATAAAAAATATAAAATAAAAAATATAAAATTAAAAAAATATAAAATAAAAAAAAATATAAAAAAAATAAAAAATAAAAAAATATATAAAATAAAAACAAAATAAAAATATATAAAATAAAAAATATTAAATAAGAAAATATAAAAAAAGATTATATAGAAAAATAAAATATTAAATAAAAAATAAAAAATAAAAAAAAATTACATATAAAAAAATAAAAAAAATTAAAAATAAAAAAATAAAAAAAATAAAAAAAATAAAAAATGAAAACATTAAAAATAAAACAAGAAAATTTAAATAAAATCAAAAAAATTCAAACACAAAAAAGTAAAAAAAAATAAAAAAATAAAAAAAATAAAAAAATAAAAACAAATAAAAAATTAAAAATTAAAAACTAAAAATAAATAAAAAACTAAAATGAAATAATGAAAAAATAAATATCAATAAAAATATCTGTAGAAAACAAGTTAAGAAAAAGTCTAAAGTCGGTCTAGCCTGACTATGAAATATCGTAAACCTACTTTTTCTAAATAAAATAATAGTGTTGAAAATGGGCGTGTCTGAAGGCGGATGAAGCACATATTTTAAAAATATATAAAATAAAAAAAAAACAAAATAAAAAAAATATAAAATAAATTAATATAAAATAAAAAAATATAAAATAAAAAAATATAAAATAAAAATATATATAAAATAAAATAAATATAACAAAAAAATATAAACTAAAAAAATATAAAATGAATAATATATAAAATGAAAAAAAATATAATTATTTTTTTTTATTTTATATTTTTTTATTTTATATTTTTTTATTTTATATTTTTTTATTTTATATATATTTTTATTTTATATTTTCATTTTATATATTTTTATTTTATATTGTTTTCATTTTATATTTTTTCATTTTATATATTATTCATTTTATTTTTTTTACAAACAAAAAAATATAAAATAAAAAAAAATATAATACAAACAAAAAAATATAAAATCAAAAAATATAAAAAAAATATAAAATAAAAAATATAACATAATAGAAAATAAAAATGTATAGAATTAAAAACTATAAAATAAAAAATATAAAATAAAAAAATATGTAATAAAAAAATATGTAATAAAAAAATATGAAATAACAATAAATATAAAATAAAAATAAATATAAAATAAAAAAAATATAATATAAAAAAATATAACAAAAAAAAATTTTAAATTAAAAAAAAATATAAAATAAAAAATAGAAAATTAAAATAAATAGAATAAAAACATTTAAAATTAAAAATTATAAAATAAACAAAAAATAAAAAATAAAAAAATATATAAAATAAAAAAAAGACAAAATTAAAAAAATATAAAATAAATTAATATCAAATAAAAGAATATAAAATAAATAAATATTAACTAAAAAAATATATAAAATAAATACATAAAATAAAAAATATAACTTAATAGAAAATAAAAAATATAAAATAATAGAAAATAAAACATAAAATAATAGAAAATAAAAATATATAAAATAAAAAATATTAAAATAAAAATATAGAAAATAAAAATATATAGAATAAAAAAATATAAAATAAAAAAAATTATAAAATAAAAAATATAAAATAAAAAAAAGTATAAAATAAAAAAAATATAAAATAAAAAATATAAAATAAAAAAATATAAAATAATAAAATATAAAATAATAAAAATATAATATAAGAAAATATAATATAAAAAAATATAAAATAAAAAAAATATAAAATAAAAAAAGTATAATATATATATATATATAAAATAAAAAAAATATAACAAAAAAATATAAAATGAATAATATATAAAATGAAAAAATATAAAATTAAAACAATATAAAATAAAAATATATATAAAATAAAAAAATATAAAATAAAAAAAAATATAATACAAAAAAAAAAATATAAAATCAAAAAATATAAAAAAAATATATTATAATAGAAAATAAAAATGTATAGAATTAAAAAATATAAAATAAAAAATATTAAATGAAAAAAATATGTAATAAAAAAATATGAAATAACAATAAATATAAAATAATAATAAATAAAAAATAAATAAAAAATAAATATAAAATAAAAAAAATATAATATAAAAAAATATAAAATAAAGAAAAAATATAAAATAAAAAAATATAATATATAAAAAATATAAAATAAAAAATAGAAAATTAAAATAAATAGAATAAAAAAATTTAAAATTAAAAATTATATAATAAACAAAATATAAAAAATAAAAAATATATAAAATAAAAAAAGACAAAATAAAAAAAATATAAAATAAATTAATATAAAATAAAAAATATAAAATAAATAAATATAAAATAAATACATAAAATAAAAAATATAACTTAATAGAAAATAAAAAATATAAAATAATAGAAAATAAAAATACATAGAATAAAAAAATATAAAATAAAAATACATAGAATAAAAAAAATAAAAACAAAAAAATTCAAACACAAAAAAGTAAAAAATAAAAAATTAAAAAAAAATAAAAAATAAAAAATAAAAAATAAAAAATAAAAAATAAAAAATAAAAAATAAAAAATAAAAAATAAAAAATAAAAAATAAAAAATAAAAAATAAAAAATAAAAAAAAAATAAAAACAAATAAAAAATTAAAAAGTAAAAACTAAAAATAAATAAAAAACTAAAATGAAATAATGAAAAAATAAATATCAATAAAAATATCTGTAGAAAACAAGTTAAGAAAAAGTCTAAAGTCGGTCTAGCCTGACTATGAAATATCGTAAACCTACTTTTTCTAAATAAAATAATAGTGTTGAAAATGGGCGTGTCTGAAGGCTGATGAAGCACATATTTTAAAAATATATAAAATAAAAAAAAACAAAATAAAAAAAATATAAAATAAATTAATATAAAATAAAAAAATATAAAATAAAAAAATATAAAATAAAAAAATATAAAATAAAAAAATATATAAAATAAATACATAAAATAAAAAATATAACTTAATAGAAAATAAAAAATATAAAATAATAGAAAATAAAAATATATAAAATAAAAAATATAAAAATATAGAAAATAAAAAATATAAAAATATAGAAAATAAAAAATATAAAAATAAAAATATATAGAATAAAAAAACATAAAATAAAAAAAATATAAAATAAAAAATGCATAAAATAAAAAAAAGTATAAAATAAAAAAAAATATAAAATAAAAAAAAATATAAAATAAAAAAAATATTAAATAAAAAATATAAAATAAAAAATTTAAAATAAAAAAAAATATAAAATAAAAAAAATAAAAAAATATATAAAATAAAAAAATATAAAATAAAAAATAGAAAATTAAAATAAATAGAATAAAAAAATTTAAAATTAAAAACTATAAAATAAACAAAAAATTAAAAATAAAAAAATATATAAAATAAAAAAAGACAAAATAAAAACAATATAAAATAAATTAATATAAAATAAAAGAATATAAAATAAATAAATATAAAATAAAAATATATATAAAATAAATACATAAAATAAAAAATATAAAATAATAGAAAATAAAACATATAAAATAATAGAATATAAAAATATATAAAATAAAAAATATAAAAATAAAAATATAGAAAATAAAAATATATAGAATAAAAAAATATAAAATAAAAAAAAATATAAAATAAAAAATATAAAATAAAAAAAAGTATAAAATAAAAAAATATAAAATAAAAAAATATAAAATAAAAAATATAAAATAAAAAATATAAAATAAAATAAATATAAAAATAAAAAAGTATATCAAATAAAAACAAAATAAAAATATATAAAATAAAAAAATGTTAAATAAGAAGATATAAAAAAAGATTATATAGAAAAATAAATTATTAAATAAAAAATAAAAAATTAAAAAAAAAATTTCAAATAAAAAAATAAAAAAAATTAAAAATAAAAAAATAAAAAAATAAAAAATGAAAACATTAAAGATAAAACAAGAAAATTTAAATAAAAACAAAAAATTAAAATAAAAAAATTAAAACACAAAGAAGTACAAATAAAAAAATTAAAAGAAATAAAAAAAAATAAAAAAAAATAAAAAAAAATAAAAAAAAATAAAAAAAATAAAAAAAAATAAAAAAAAATAAAAAAAAATAAAAAAAAAATAAAAAAAAATAAAAAAAAATAAAAAAAAATAAAAAAAATAAAAAAAAATAAAAAAAAATAAAAAAAAAATAAAAAAAATAAAAAAAATAAAAAAAAATAAAAAATTAAAAACTAAAATAAAAAATTAAAAACTAAAATAAATAAAAAACTAAATTGAAATAATGAAAAAATAAATATCAATAAAAATATCTGTAGAAAACAAGTTAAGAAAGTGTCTAAAGTCGGTCTAGCCTGACTATGAAATATCGTAAACCTACTTTTTCTAAATAAAATAATAGTGTTGAAAATGGGCGTGTCTGTAGGCGGATGAAGCACATATTTTATCTGCGTTTCAGTTTTGATGAAAAATTTACACATTTACAAGTTGTGTTCCTGTAGCTCACATATCAGTGCTTTAATAGTATAGAATTTAAAATTTTTGGGTTATATGGGAGGTGGCCGTGTTCGTCGGCAGATGACATCCATTTTTCTAAAACATCTTTGTTTTGAAATAAAATAAATATGTACCAAATTTCATCTCAGTTGGTGTGACATGAGATTATTGAGTTTTTAATTTTTAGTTGTAAGGGAGGTGGGCGTGTCCGAAGGCGGATGACACCCATTTTTCGAAGACATCTTTGTTTTGATATAAAAAACATGCGTACCAAATGTTACCTCTGTAGGTTAAACATGAACTTATTTATTGAGTTTTAAATATTTGCGTTGTGTGCGAGGTGGTGGGCGTGGTCATGGGCAGATGATATCCATTTTTCGAAGACATCTTTGTATTGATATAAAATACATGCGCACCAAATTTTATCTCTGTAGGTTAAACATGAGGTTATTTATTGAGTTTTTAATTTTTGTGTTGTATGGGAGGTAGGCGTGTCCGTGGGCGGATTCCAAAAATATTCAATATTGCATATTCGTGAATGCATTTGACCATGTGTTTCATATAATTATCTCAACTTCTTCTAATCCTGTGTTTACGGATAAACGGACGCACATAGATAGCTCGAGTCTCGAGGCGACTCTATACACAAAGTTAATAAACCCTGACCTTTCAGGTTTAGGGTATAAACCCAATAAAAATTGTGGCGAGGGGTGATTCGAATCACTTGTAAATAGTTTTTTCGTTTTATTTTCGAATAGTTTGGTTTTGTCTGAATCAGAGGTTGGCTGGATGATTAAAGAAAGCACCGTAGCTCTTGCAGGAGCATCACAGACAAATTTTTCTATGGTGAAGCTGAACATTTTGTTGCAATATTAAAATCATTTGTCAACAAAGTGTTCAGTTCTTCAAAGAAAAGTGATTCGTTAAAGAATTATTTTTTTAAAATTTGACGATTTGTTATGAAGAGCTTCTTTTAAATATGAAGATTCGTTAACGAATTAATTTTCAAAGGTTTGGCGACACGTTCACGAATTGTTTTTGTCGATTTGAACGATTCGTTAACGAAGGAGGAATTTCTCTCGTTCACGATATTATAAGTGAATTGTTTATGATAATTGCTATTGAATGCAATGTACGAGAAAGTGATTCATACACGATATCTTAAGTGAATCATTTTGTTTGTTGGGAAAATACAAAAATTTTATAATGAAAATCGTCCTTTTTTTCGATTTAAACCCGTACATAGTCATTACTGTTATCGATTTTGTAGAAAATTGGCTTTGTTTTCATAAATCTTTTAAACACACGAAGATTTCAACGGAAACTTGATTAAATATGTTGAATATTACATATTTATAACTATTCGCCCATTCCAAGCATAACGCAAAACGGGTCCGTCTCATGGGTCCGTCTCTTTTAAAATTCAAATATAAGTTCATTTATTTTTTTTAGTTGAGTTTAGTTGCGTTTTCTCCTGCATAATTGTACTGCAAACGCCAGCGTTTATATTGAGTTCAAGGGCAAAACGCAACTTTGTACTGGAAACGCAAACTAAACACTGTGTAGACATGGCATTAAGTAGACTCGAGGTAGGCCTCATACTTGTCAACCCATACAAATCATTGTAACTTTTTTATTGAAAGAGCGTCGGAGTAACCATCATAACTTTTTTGTTTTAAGTCCGATTTTAAAAATTTTTGAATCAAAACAAATTAGAATTTAATTTTCTTTAATATGGCAGTCAAAAGTTTGTTTAATCTTATACAAATAAAATTTTAAAAAAAAAATAGTTTTTGTTTTTTTTTATTTTTTTTTTCGGTTTTTACCAGTTTTCTATACCAAGGTCAAGTGTAAGGTCATCAAAAATTATGAATAAAATATTCGTCTTAACAAGGTTAACCATTTTGCAGAACAAATTTTCGAACATCTTAGCCGTTATGAAATTTATAGGCGATAAAGTGCCTCAAAATGATGAGGTATGTGCACAAAAATTGAAATTGCGAAAAAAAATATAAAAGTTCCATCATTAAATTGCTTTTGAACTAAAGGCAACATTCTTCTTCAAATTTAAAAAATAAAAAATCAAAAAAAAATTATGCTTTTTTTGAGATATTAGCAAATACATTTTTTTTTAAATTGGTTGGCAACCCTAATATCCAAACTTTTAAAATTATATATTTTTTCCAAAAAGTTCTTTCCAATACCTTTCCAACGGTACCTTATTTATAAAAAATTGAATAAAAACTGACGTAGATACAATTAATTGAAAATTTCACGATTCTGGCGTTTTCGGATGATTTCCAGAATTGAGAGGTCCACAACTTTTCAACGAATGGCGATAAAAAAAAAAATGAACTTATATTCTTAGAATTTTAAAAGGAATCTATAGCCCAAAAATAAAACACATCGAAAGCCATGAGGTCAATTTTTGAAAAAAAGTTTTGCGTTATGCGTGGAATTGGCGTATTTATAATTTGCTTATAGAAAACCGTTATTTTCTAAACCGGTTATTTTTATTTTGTTTTCCATTTCGTGTATAGTATGTATAATTGACTCTATCTTGAAAACTTTTCATATCTTAACAAATATTTTAGAGAAACTAATACATAAGATAAAAGAATCAGCATATATGTATCTAAGCATAGTTACCAGAAATCGAATGAAATTTACTCCAAAGTGATATCGTAAAGAAGAGAATTTACTCGTAGTTCTCTTTTAAACAGCTATGTTATCATGTTTTTGAAATTGTTTCATTAATCCCATCATACGCTTTCATGTAATAAGTTTCTTTTTTCAAATTCGATTTTCAAAACATATTAAAAATAAAATTAAATTTCATTAAGAATTTTATTATTTGAAATGTCGAATTCTCAATCTTACCATTTCGATATTCTCGATTGCATCCGAAAAAATGAAATGCACAACCTAGCATAATTTTCAAATGTGGCTCATTGCAGTAGCCACAAGTGTTGGAGTATATTGATAAATTTTGATTTTTATTTTTATTATAAAGCTCATTTACTTGTAATTTCGAGATCATTTGACAAATATAATGTGAAATTTAGAATGAAATACATATGTACCTAATTATTCAGCCCAATCATGAAACATTTTCTCTCGGGAGTTGTAAATGGGAGTTTCCGATTTTAAGATAGCAGATAAAGATTTATAATTTTTTGTTTTTACACTGATGAATATTGGCGGTTGATGAACCTAATTGCATTAAAAATTTCCAAAAAGGATTTTAACTTAATTTTAAAAACGGAAACTCCCATTTACAACTCCCGGGAGAAAATATTTCATGATAAGCCTGATTATATATATATAATGCTAGCTTCCTTGTAATGAGAATTAAAGCTACAATAACGGACGTATAATTGACATATCGTCGTCATCTTAGATATGATCTTAATTGCTTAAAACTATAATTTTCATGCATCATTTCATCGTGTGTTTGTTTGGATAGCAAGATTTTATTTTGTTCTTAACTGAATACAGCTTTGAAATCGAAGCAAAACGGAAATCAAAATCTGGCCATGACTTAGCCCACTTTATAACTGGAAGATTTTTCTTTAGTTATCATCTTTGTAATTTGTTTATGTAACTTGTAGCGTTTTGCCATTCGACACTTCACTACTAAATAAGCGATTTGAATTGTGTAGGAATGATATGTGTGTGGGCCGCATATGTTGCACATGCGCGATATGTATTGATATTGCTTGAATTCAACACAAAATAAAATCGAATTGCTTTGCAATTGAATGCGAGTGAAGTAATAAAAAATAGTAAAGCATAAATGCGCCAACAAAATTGCTGTAAGACTAAATATGCAGCACCGGTGAAACTTTGTCTAAGTAAATATAATCTTGATGAATAATGGAAATAGCTAGATAAAAACAATAAAAATTTTTATACAAATACATATGTATATGGCTTTATTTATATTAAGCACGTTTTGAAAGATAATTGCAATGGCTTACTCAGGAATGAAATTTTTAGTTGCAGATATTTCGTTGGATTTTTTTTTTTAAATGAGTCTTAAAATGCATAAAAAATTGAAGAATAAGTAAGATATCATTTTGAAAAATTATATATTAAATAAATATATTCAGACGGTTTAAAATTAAATCTAATTTTTTATTCAACTTATAGGCATTTTAAAACATTAAAAGAAATTTGTTTTGAAGGTGTCACGTGCCCTTAAATTAGATGCATGGAAATTAAATAACACTCGTTTTGAAATGAAATTAATATCAACACCATAGCATACAATTAATTGATTTCAAAAAAAAAAATTTTATATTCTAAAATTTTATTTGAAATTCAGAAAGAAAACATTTGAAATTCAGAAAGAATTAGAAAAAATTAAAAAAATTATCAAATTAATTTAAAAAACTTCATGCGAAAAGCAGAAATAAATTCAGTAAAGTAAAAAATTAGTTACGAGGATTTCATTTTCCATACCATTACCACACCATTGGTTTTTATATTTTACCACACAGTAAAAAAAATCAAGTTCAGCAAACAGTACAAAAAAAAACAAGAAATAACGCTCCCACAAATTTTCTAGCTCAAATGTTTTTCTCAAAGTTATGCTCTCGGCATAAATGAGGAATAAAATGTGAACAAAACCAATTTTTATCTCACAATTTATACGCTTAGAATAAAATTACCCTAGAGATAGTTATATCCGAGCTAAATTATATTTATGCCTCATGTGACCAAAACGGGACTTAATGCTGTATTTTAACTCCAAATGATATATATTTTTGCTTTTCATATATGATTTTGTTTTTTTAATTAATGTGTTCTGAATTTCAAATAGCATTTCTTTATTCTGTTGGCTTGTTCTACATTTCAAATGGTATTTCTGAATTTCAATTGATTTGTTCTACTTACATTTCAAATGGATTGTATGTAATGTTTGAATTTTATTTTTTCTGCATTTAAAATGGAAAATCTCAATTATTTGGTCTGTTTTTAATTTCAAATGGGATTTATGAATTTCAATTAATGTTTTTTGAATTTCAAATGCAAACTGTTAGTATTTGATTCTTTCAAATGAATTTGAATTAATGTTTTCTGCAGCTCAAATGAAATTTCCAAAATTTATTTGATTTCTACCGAATTTTAAATGTTATTTTCTGAGATTCTTTTTTCCATGGTTATCATATGGATTTTCCGAATTTCATTCAATCAATTCTGATTTTCAATTTTTTATACCCTTAACGTGAAAGGTCAGGGTATATTAACTTTGTGGAAACGTTTGTAACACCTAGAAATAAGCGAGTCCGGAATAGAAAAGTATATATATTCTTGATCAGAGTCAAGAGAGAAGAAGGAGTTGAGATAATTGTATGAAACTTGGTACACATGTTCACATGAACCCAAGGATCTGCACTATTCAAAATTTTTGGAATACGTCCACGAACACGCCTACCTCTCAAACAACCAAATATTTAAATCACTGGATAGAGGGTTTTATCAAAGCTACAGGAGTGAAATTTAATATGTATGTATTTTGTACAAAAAACCAAGACATGTACAAAAAATAGGCGTGATCCGCTCACAAAACACCTCCCGTACAACCCACCTCCAATCCAACCCACAATATTGAAAATACCTTAAAAAGGTTTCTATATGACCTACAGGGATTAAACTTGGTATGGGAGGATTTCATATCAAAACTAAGGTGTGTACACAAAATGGGCGTCACCCACCCACGAACACGCACACCTCCCATATAACTAACAATATTGAAAATACCATAAAAAGGTTTATATATGACCGAGAGGGGTAAAATAAGGAGTGATTTATATTTGTTTAAGCATATCAATATATATATATAAATATGAAAGGAGGTTAAGGGGCCACTCCCAACGCAACCCAAAATTTGGGCCCACTCCCCAAAAAATTTAAAACGCAATTAATAAGATTATGTTTAACGTACAGAGATAAAATTTGGTACGTTTATATTTATACCAAAACGAAGATGGTTTTGAAAAATGGATGCCATCCAACTACGGACACGCCCTCATCCCATACAACCCAACAATTTAAAACTGAATAAATAAGCTTATGTTTAATCTACAAAGATAAAATTTGATATGTATGTATTTCATACCAAAACTAACATGCATTAAAAAATTGGGCGCAATCGGTCCACGTACACGCACACCTCCCATACAAACCACAATAGCGAAAATACTATAAGGGCATTAGCAAGTGATCTACAGGAATAAAACTTGAAATTTTTATAAATTTTTGTAAATTTTTCATCAAAATTGAAATGCATATAAAATAAGGGCTTCATACGCTCACGGACTCGCCTATTTTCAATACTGTTATTGTATTTTGAAAAAGTAGGTTTAGGGTATTTCGTATTAGGGCTAGACCGACTTTAGACTTTCTATACTTGTTTTAATTTCAAATAGAATTTATGAACTTCAACTAATGCTTTCTGAATTTCAAATGCAATTTTTTAATATTTGATTTTTCAAATGAAATTGAAAAATTGTTTTCTGAAATTTATTTATTTTTATTTTTTATTTATTTCATTAGATAAATTCAGATTTTCAAATTTTTAATTTCTTAAATTAATTCGTATAACATTTTAATGTTTTTCTCAATTTCAATTGATATTTGCTGAATTCCTGGTGAATATTTATTCATTTTTTAATAAAGATATATAACAATAAATAAAGATAAAAATTTTTTTATTAGCCTTAAATTTTTTTGGGTTTTGTGTACTCTATGGACATGCATTATTTTGATGAATTACTCCACACTGAATTTTATTAGACATGTTTTGGTTTTAATGGATTCCTTGGACAGAAATCTAATTCCCAAAGACGGGATTTGGGCATTGTGGACTCTTTGCAACAAATATCTATGATTTTTGACGAATAGGTTCCACCAGGATTATCTATGGATCTAGAACATATTTTGAGCTTTGTATACTCGAGTTTTGTAGCTTCCGCCAGGATAGTCTATGTGTCGATATGGGTTATTGGGCATGTTTTGAATTTTGTGGATTCTTTGGACAACAATTTTAAATATAATGTGATGTATTTAATATTAAAGCATAAACTTAATCATTAACTAATCATGTTTTTATTAACCGTCTACTTTCTTTGAATACATTTTTTCAGTTCGTTTGACCAAATAAACTCAGTCTTCAATCAAAAATGCCTTATGATTATATAATAGCTATGGATTTCGAAGCCACCTGCTGGGATGATAATATTCCAATTAGGCAGCGAAAATGTGAAATTATTGGTACGTACCTGTGTTCGTTCCTTAATTTTTTTTTTAATGATAATGATTTGAATCAATTCTTACATTTGATGAAATTGTAATTTTTATTTTATGCTAAAATTAAACGAATATATTTTTTTTTATTTTACTTGCAGAATTTCCTGCAGTGCTTTTCGATTTAAAAACCGGTAAAATTTTATCAGAGTTCCACGAATATTTAAAGCCCATTGAGCGACCTACTTTAAGTGCCTTCTGCTTGAAACTCACGGGCATATCTCAAAAAACTGTAGACGGTGGAATAACGCTGCACATAGCGCTCAAATTGTTCGATGAATGGTTGCAAAAAATGCAAACTTTACATAATCTAGTGTTGCCAAAAACGTCAAAGGATAACGTTGCTGGTAATGTTGTCTTTGTCACTTGGAGTGATTTTGATCTGGGTGCTTTTCTTCATAATGAATGCAAGCGTAAAAAATTTGATAAGCCAGCCTATTTTAATCGTTGGATCGATATTGGTGATATATATAGCATGTGTTATAAAACTCGTGCTCGAAAATTTAGCCAAGCCCTTGAAAGAGCAGGAATTCACATAAGCGGTCGGTTGCATTCTGGCATTGATGATGCACGTAATCTGGCAGCACTAACATATAAAATGGTGCAACGTGGTACAACTTTGGAAATGAAACATTTAAAAGATTTAGGAGGTAGTTCTTTTTGATTTGGCAGAACTTTTTACAAGCGTTTTTTAAAAATTTTTTGGTTGTGAAAACTTTTTGTACAGGGTACTACTTTTATATATATTTTACTATTTTTGTAATGCACTTTTTTAATAGCTTTTCTTATATACGAGTTTTATACTACTGACTTTTTTTATTCAAATTTTTATTTAAAATTGATTATTGTTTTGTTTTTTTTTTAAACTTTATTTTTGTTTATTTGTTTTGAAATATCCTTTTTTTGTCCTCTTTTTATTGTATGTTTTTAAAATTCACATTTATTCTTAACCAGACCTTTGTATACTTTTGAATGCAATTTTTTTTATTTTTCATTAAAATTTTTTTTATAAACTAAATTTTGAGTACTCTATTTAATGATATTAAAAATTAATGTACTATTCAACTAATTTTTATTGCTGTAAAATATCGTAATTTGAAAAAATTTCGAAAAATTTTGATAATCATTAATGCTTATTTTAAAAAAAATATTGAAAAGTAATTTAATAAAAATGTAAATGAGAAATAAAGAGAATAAATATAAAAAAGAAAAAACGGTAATTTTTGTTCAGTTAATAAATAATTTAGAAAAAAAATAAAAACTATTTAAAACGGGAAAGGAAGAAACAATAAAAAGTATCTTGGTTATCTTTGTATTTTAACCCATTTCTGCCTAATGAGTAGAAAAATACCCATGAAAATACTTGTTTCAAAAAATCACAAAAAAGTTTGGGCAAGAGAATCGCAATACTTTTGATGGAGATAGTTTTGTAAAAGATCAAAATTTCTTAAGCCACTGGATGTCACCTTAAAATTCTGCCATTTGACTACGAAATTGCCAGACTATGAAAATCATTAATTTTCCGGTGGTGGAAAAAGCGACAGTGGAAACCAGCAAGCATATAAAATGGATCAAAACAGCAGAAATATTTAGTTTATCATTTCGACACCAACTTTGTCTCGATCGCATTATTAATACGAAAGTATAGGTAATTTACTGATTTTGATATTTTTCTACCAAATCAGCTGTTTATTTTGCCCTCCACCACTAAAAGTAATCGGTGCAGATTTTAGTTGGAAGTTTTGTCGTAAAATACACAGCAATTATTTAAAAAAAATTCGAAAAAAAGTTATCACGATGGCCTAATGGTATGGAGCTGAATTTGTTTGTGATCATTTTGTATCAATTGTAGATCGTGTATGAAATTTATCAAAATCGTATGAGCGGATCTGATACCAGGCAGGAATGGGTTAATACGCTCACACAAAACTTGAACACCTTTTTCTCAATTTATAGACAACACATTGAATGAAAAATATATAATTTGAAAGGTACTTCAACATTGATGTGCAGAAGGTATATACAGGGTGTCCCGCAACTGAGTGCAACTATTTACGGCGATGAAAGGTGATGTTGATGTTGATCTTTTATAAAGGCTTTATTTATCAAGAAACTTTCTATAAACTCTTGATAAAGCAATTTTAAAATTTTTTACTCTCATCTGAGCACAAATATTGTCAAAAATGCTTAAAGCTATTTAAAAAAAATGAAATTATAGATATTTACATAATACATTGCAAATATTTCAAAATATTGAAAATACAAATTATAAGACAATTTTTCAGAGAAGAACATAGATTAAAATTTTTTGTGACTGTTTGCATGTCAAAATATTGATGAAATTGTGACAATTAAACAAAATATTATTGAATTTATCAAATTCACAAACCATTCTTGACACTGTTCCCAGTTCAAATTGAGAGTGTTCCTATTTTTTACAAATAAGCAGAAGACAATTTATGAATAACAAAATTTTAAAAAGCATTTTATCTCTAAAATGCTTTTTAAGTATTAAGCACTTTAAATCTATTTTAAGATATTTTTATAAATAAAACCGTTAGTAACAATTTTTTCAGAGCAGAACACAGATTAAAAATTTGTTTGACTGTTTGCCTGTCAAAATATTGATAAAATTGTGACAAATAAACAAAAAATTATTGAAGTTATCAAATTCATAAACCATTTTTGACACTGTTCCCAGTTTAAATTGAAAGTGTTCCTATTGTTACAAAAAAGCTGAGAGGACATTTTTTTGAATAACAAAATTTTAAATTTTCTAAAAACCTCTTTAACTATTGAACATTTAAAGCTATTTTAACATATTTTTATGAATAAGACCTTTAAATTATTTCTTTTTGTCATTAAGTCTTATCCAGGGCTGCCACTCTCAAATATTTTATTCTACCAAATTTCATCCAAAAATTTACCAAAATGAAAAAGAATTTACCAAACACAAAAAAAAATTATTCTTAAGTGTTAACAGTGTTAAATACTTAGTTTGGATTAGTCATGTTTAATAAATTCTAGGGTACTTTTTACATGGACCATGAAATCATATAAGAAGGAAATGTTCCGAGGTGTTACTCTCCGATTTGATTCCTTTTCGAAAGCCTTGACCTTGAACTCAGCAGATATAAAAAAATACGTCAACCTTAGAATTTTGTCCTCTATCACATAACCAAAGCACATTCAAATCGGGGAGTGATACCAGGGGATATTTTCTTGTAAGTTAACTTTTTGAATGCAGTTATTTTACATTGTCTAGAAATTTGTAGTTATCACAAGACAGAACGTGTTACCTCTCATATCACTCAGAAACTAAAAAAGGACAACTTTTAAATTTTTTGAAGCTATTGATTAAAGAGCTTCAGAAAAAAAGGTCGAAATTTTGTTTGCGGGGACTGCCTAAATTTAATCGGGTGTTAAAATGATCTTATCACTTGCTTTTTTTTTTTCTTAACCTCAGAAATAGTCTCAGAGTCATAAAATGTAATAAAAAGATTAGGAAGAACCTAACGTGATAGAATTATTTCAACTCCGATGCATTTTCGGCATGCTTGATAACATTCAGTGAGGTTTATTTAAAACATTGTTTATATTATATGTTCTAATTGTTTGTAAGTGTTTAATATTTTTTATCTAAATGTAAAATGAAAAAATTGTTTTAAATTAACCCTGAAGATGACTTCCGATGGAAGTCGAAATATTGGTTGAAATATAACATAAAATTAGTTTATAAAAAAAACTGATATTTTTAAAAGTCCCAAAGTCGATTCATAAAGTAACAATTTTGTTTCTAAGTTAAAGAAACAATACATTTATACATATTTTTTAATTAAATTATCATTTATTATACGCTTGAAGATGTTTCATCGCTTTCCACATCGGTCACCTTCTTTATAATAAAAAATTTAAACAGAAATAACATAATCGCTTAGTATTTTAATTTTAAAAAATCAATTAATTTAAAATAAAAACTTACTTATCCATCAATTTCTTCCCTAAATCGACGATCTAAGCAACTGAAAAATTCAAATTTTTAACATTTTGCTTTACGTTCATTCGTGTTATTTCTCGATGCGTTCGTCTTTATTTGAAAGATTATTTTCAATCATAAGGGTGGTGCTCCACAATGAGCATAATTGATATAATTTTTATATAATCATTTTTTGATATGTAAATTATTTTAAATTTC
The DNA here is from genome assembly GCA_958299015.1 of Tetanocera ferruginea. Lineage (NCBI taxonomy): Eukaryota > Metazoa > Arthropoda > Insecta > Diptera > Sciomyzidae > Tetanocera > Tetanocera ferruginea. The sequence continues at coordinate 139,721,884 of OY282640.1, forward strand.
CATAAATTTTAAATTTACCAAACTAAAAAACAATTTACCATTTTACCAAGTCAAAATCTTTTTACCAAATTTGGTAAAATTTTACCAAAACGGCAGCCCTGGTCTTATCACAAAAAAAAAAAAGCATGCTAAGCCTAACACTAAACTTGCATGCCACCATTCAGTCTTATCAGTTAAACAAATTTATATAAATTATACCGTTACCCTTTTGTTTATATTTAAATTATTCCTTTTAAAAAGGGGCCTCAAAATTTGAACTTTTCTCAAAATACGGGGTAAAATTATTTTTGTTATAAAATAGGAAAACTCAAATTTGCATTTTTAATGGTCTTTCAAAATTCAAAACGCATTTGAGGTGAATATATTTTGTATTGACACTTAAAATTAATAAACTGTTCGTTGACAGATAGAACTCAGCTAAATCCAAGGCAATGATCGTTTGATCGGCGTTCATAACATTTTTATTGTTGATAGGTCACATGGAAATCGTTTGATCGGCGATCAACTTTTCTTGTTTCAATAATATTCAGTTATGTTTCTACTGCAGTTAATTTCATGGTGTAAAAATTATTGTTCTTGACCTAGCAGCATAGCTGCCAACTTTGTGAGAAAAAATTTCTTTTGTGGAAATTTTTAATTGCTGTGGGAAAAGGGAATTCTCGTGGTATTTTTAATTTAGCGTGGTATTTTTAAATTCGTGTGGTATATTTTTCTCCACAAATTTTTAAATTATATTCGCGTGTATAAAAAAATAGTTTTATTCAATAATTAACAATTCAATTTTGTTTTGCATTTAGTTATGGTTTGCATTTTGAGTAAATCTTACGTAATAAAGTTGAGTTCACACTATACATACATTTTTACACGGAATTTTTAATGTTTGTGGCAGTTTTGAGGTATTTTTTAATGGCTGTGGGAATTTTTGTGGTATTTTTTAAGTGATGTGGCATTTTTTTATGAACAAAATACCGTGGGAAGTTATGTGGTCATTTTTTTATTTGCTCGTGGGTAAAGGTATTTTCTGTGGAAATATATGGGTTGGCAGCCATGCCTAGCAGTTACTTAAATGTTATTTTGTTGGGAACAAAACGAATATTTTTGACGTTAGGAATATCGAATATCTTATAATTACACATCGCTATTAATTCGAGCTAAATTTTGTTTTGAGTAAAGTTTAGTATAAATTTAAATCATAAAAAATAAGTGAAAATTATTTAAGACCAGTCTTTAATGCTTAAGTTTAATATACAAAAATAAGTAAAATATAAACATGTTTTCAAACTATTGTTTCGAGCGGCCTTGCGATCAAATCAAGGTTTGTCTTTTCATGTTATACAGCACGGCTTTATGGTCTGATCCAACCCTAATAATTCATGTTTGCTAGTGTAGACTGCCTGTAACGAATGAAAACAGGGACGTAGTTAAAACTATGCATCACTGTTTTTTAATGTTTTCTGCAAATTTGCTGAATTTCTGTGGATAAGGATATTTTTAAATCGGTTGTTCCCCAATAACAACAAATGCATTCCATTTCTTTGATACAAGTTGTTCGTTCGTTGCAGTTTCTTGGTTCGTTGCAGTTTGAGTTTGGACGTTGAAGCATTAATTGCGTTCAATTCTTAATGATTATAAGTGACGTTGTCGATATAATTTGAATAAAAAGAAATTCGAAATTTTTTGAAATAAATTCAGATAAATTAAAACGGGTGAGTTTATTTTATTATAAATTAAATAAATTAGATAAAATCCAATTTAAAATGCGTTTGAAGTGCACAGAAGTTTACAGAAAAAAATAATTGAATGTTCATTAAACTGATTAAAACATCTATGTATATGAGTTTTATTAAAAATATACCTATAACTGAAAACTGAAATGTATAGACGAGATGAAAATTATTTAGAATATAAATACATGAATTAAAAGTGCTATAAAAATTGTGAAATTGAATAAAATGTATTTGAAAAAAATATATATTACGAACATAAAAAATACAGAGACTTTAATATATATATATATATATGTATGCAAAAAAGTCTGTATTTGATGAAAAATGAAAATTTGGGTAACCAATGAAGATGTAAAAGAAGGTATTGAAAATGTAATGAAAAATATAAAATGAAAAATATAAAATGAAAAATATTGATATAAAGTAAAAAATAAAGATGAAAAATGATTCAAAATAAATGATGACAAAATAAAAATTCAAACTATAAAGATGATAAATACCTATAAAGATGAAAAATACAGAAATGAAAAATATAAAGATACAATTGGAAATTTTGAGTCAATTTCAAAAAACGCATTAAACACCACTTTTTGGTTTTTCAAATTTTTAATTATAAATTAAATTATAATTGAAATTTGCTTCAATGTATTATTAATAAACTGTAAATGATTATGTTTTCCGAAAAGAAAATTACGTAAAATTAATTTTTCTTAAGATTCAAACAAATAACTCTTAGAGCCGTTATCACAATGTCTAGTTAGTCTAGATCTTAACCACCAGATAGTTAACCGTACGATAGCTAACTAAACAATTTCGTTTCCACCAAGTGTCAGTTAAGCAACTGCCGGTTAGATCATTAATTGTGAACTTGTTCAATTGTGAATACCGAAAACTGCACATCAGCTGTTTTGTGTTTACTTTTTTTGTATATTCTGCCGTGAAAAATGCAAATTTAAACAAAAACTAAAATACAAAATCCAATTGTCCAATTAATTAATAAATTTTATTAAAAATTATTTATAAAAATGAGCATCTATACAAGCCTTTCGTTTTTTTTCCAATATAATGTTTATTTCATGCAAAATTGTTTACTCTACCCAGCTGTTCTTCCGATTAGCAGCTAACCGTTAACTTAATCAGCAATTAACCGATAGATAGGTCATTACCGAACATTGAGAAAATGCTTTTTTGCTTACCGTTGGTTAATGTTCCGATTAGTGCTTAACCGGACATTGTGAAAACGGCACTTAATTGCAGTTTAAAATGAAGTCATCAAATTCTTACGAAATAAATCTTAAAAATTTATTAAGTCTGCAGATTTGCATGTAACTAGTTTAAAAAAATTAATTATGAAAATACATTCAAACAATTAAAAGCAAACACTAATAAAAAGAATAAAAAATACTAAAAATAATAAACAAATTAAATGAAATAAAAAATAAAATTAATGAGAAATAAAATACATTAAACAAAGTAAATAAATACAAAACGAAAAAATTAAATAAAAATTACATAAATAGAACATAAAAAGAAAGATAAAAATAATAAAAAATAAATAAAAAATCCTAAAAAAATATATAAAACAATTAATAAAAAATAAAAAACAAATCAATAAATAAAAAATAAATCAACAATTAAAAAAAAATAAATAAATAAAAACAAATTGATAAATGAAAAATAAATAAAAAAATAACAAATAAATAAAATAAAAAAAAAATCAATAAAAAATAAAAAATTAAAAATAAATAAAAAATTAATGAAAAATAAACAAGAAATTAACAAAAAATAAGCAAAAAATAAATAAATAATAAACAAAATCCAAACAAAAAAATCATAAAAAATAAATTAAAACATTAACTAAAATATTAATAAAAAAATACATAAAAAATAAATAAAACATAAAAAAATATATAAAAATAAAAAAAAAATTATAAAAAAAATTACTGAAAATGATTTAAAAAAAGAAAAAAATAAATGTGTAAATTAAAACAAATTGAAACACTTGAGAAAACTTTTGAGTTTAGCAACTAGTTGCAGTTTTCATTGCCTTTTCTAGTTCACAATGAATTTTAATTTTTAAGCGTTGGAAATAATTTTTATGTTATAAAATTACAAAAAAAAAAAAATATAAAATTACATTTTACATATTTTACATAAAGGTGAAAATAAATGAAGGGCTTATTGCAAAAACATGATATGCCACGCTACTTTAAAAGTTCATATTTTATGTTCAGTAAGGAACGTACATTATTAATATGCATTATCAATATCAACTGAAAATATTGCGACCATTACCCGATCAATTTTCACCGTATACGTTAAAGTTCTTGCAAGCATATATTTCATGCAAATATACATTTTTTCAAAACTTTAAGGTCGATTTCGAAATATTTTTTGTGTGGTATATCATGTTTTTACAATAAGCCCTTCAAATGTAAAAATAATTTTCATTAATTCATTTTTAAATTTTTTTGCTCTGAAAAACTAGTGTTATAATTTCTATTTGTAGTTTTTTTGCTCATTTTGTGATTTATTTTGTTTTTCTAAGAAATTAAAATTGTTTTAAATTATATGGTCAGATATAAAAATCCTTTTAATGCTTTTATTTTTGCTCAAACAAAAAACAATTTTTTATATTTTTCTATCAAAACTTCAGAACTCAGGAATTTTAATGATTTTTGAAAAAAGCGCCTAGTTATAGATAAATCATGCTATATTTTTAGTACTGTTGCTAAATCTAGTAAAAAATTACAAAACTCGCAAAAACCACTAAAAACTAAATTTTAAAATTCTAGTCTTATACGACCAAAACAGGCAGATACTAGGAATGTTCTATGTTAAAAAAAAACATCGATGTTGACATCGAAAGGTCAATATCGATTCTCGATGCTTATTGAACAAAAAACATAGATTTTGCCCAACGTTGACATCAATTAAGAAAATGTAAAATCACGAAATTTATTTATGACATGATAATTCACTGGTAGACGTCAAACTGATTTAAAAATATTTTTTGATAAATATATTTTTTTGGTTATATAAAACATATATATTTTAATAAATCTTCTCAAACAGCTCCCACAATGAGTGCCGAAAAAATGTTCTTTCTCTGAACAAAACCAGCTTCTCTTATGATATAAAATCACATAATTACAATTTTCCAAACTTTCAAATTAACCAACGGATTTAGGAGAAAATTTTAAAATTTAGTGAAATACTTTGTGAAAGTGTTCATAAAAAATTAAATTTAAAAACTTCGATTAAATGTTCGTGACATCAATGAAACGATGTTTGAGATATTACGATATCGATGATAAACATAGATTTTTTTGTCCTTTAATCGATGAACGTCGAAAATCGATTATCATCGAACATCCTGAGCAGATATATAATATTTTTATTGTTTTGGTGGCGGTAAAAGAAGTTTAAGCGACTTATTTTTTCCTAAGCCATCCCTAAACTCGAAAAAAATCAATTGCCAAAATGTCAGCTCCATAAACCTAGTAGTTTTATAGTTCATTTTGGCCGGCAGACACATCGTTCTGCTTTTTATTAATATAGAATTCATGACAAATACATCTCAAGTAAAGTGCATTTAAAATTTTAATATACTATATTAGGCTAACCTAACCTAACCTTACCAACTGTTATATTAAAGGTTAATCTTCAGTCTATAATAATAACAGATTTTTATCACCGCACCTAAATACTGCAATTTGAGAAAATAACGGTTTTATCAGTAATAAAAAGTAAATATTAAATAAAATCGCTTATAAAATTAATTTTTTTCCTGATATATAATTAATTTCAAATAATTGGTCAGTATTTTAGTTCCAATGGATTCGTTGATGCTCTTTTGAACAGATCTTTTCAAAATCAGTAACACGATATCTAGTTGTGGTGTCGATTTGTATTGTTCTGTCACACATATTTTTTTGACATTATGTAGAAAAACCGCTTTCAAATCGCGGTACCCAGGAAATCCTAATAGTGCTGATCTCTGTCACAGAGAGTGACATAAAATAGTAATGTATGAATACATTGCATTGTAATTTTAAGAATTTTTTTCGTTTGCTAGAATTTCAATTGTAATAGTAATTTTTCAGTATTAATTGCATATTTTCGGGTTATTAAACATAGCTTCAAGCTTTTAAATATATCTTTGATTTTAAAGCTGGCAGCATTGAACTGGTTCTGTGACAAACAGACTTGAGGCTGTCAGATAAATCAGCTGTTGTCAGTTTTTTATCGTTTTCACACCAGCGCTAAAATAGCAACGTTGCTGGAGCTGTCAAAAATTTTAGTAACGAATGGAGGGGAAATTCAGAGGCTGAAATGATGTATTAAAACCGATTAATTAACGCTAATAATGATCATTAGTAGAGGATTTGGAACAGATTTCATCTTTTATTGCCCAAACTGTGAATAAATTCCAAAATCTAAGTAAGCCATTTCAAAATAAATAATTTCTGTGATATTTTTCAATGACTTTCTCTTGTGGAAACTTTCTTGTGAGTACATTAAAGAAAGGATTATGGCTTCACTAGTACATAATGGAGAGGATAAGAGTCTATAGTGGTCAAACCTTCGATGGTGCGTAAAATCAGTGTATTCCATCTTTTTACAAATATTTTTATAAAAATATATATATATTATATCGAAGGTTTGGCCACTATCGGTCCTAATCCTGTCCAGAACCTAATGCTGAATTTAATATTTTGACTGGAACTTCTATACCAAATGTTTCCCAGAAGTGACAGTCGCAACGTTATGACGGGAAAATATTTTGTAAAAGGATGGCATACTCTGACTTGACGCACCATCGAAGGTTTGGCCACTATAGACTCTAATCCTCTCCACTATGTACTAGTGAAAGAAAGTTTCCACAAGAGGTAGTCATTGAAAAATATCACAGAAATTATTTATTTTGAAATGGCTTACTTAGATTTTGATTTTGGAATTTATTCACAGTTTGGGCAATAAAAGACGAAATCTGTTCCAAATCCTCTTCTAATGATCATTATTATACTATGTTCACACTGAGATCAAATTAGGTAATTTCGAGCTTTTATGTAATTTCGACTGAAATTATCTAAAAACTATGGTAATTTCCCATACAATTTGTTGATTTGGAAATTACCTCAAACAAGGTAATTTCGTTTAAATTACTCACGAAATTAGGCAAAAATGCACTGCAACCTTGAAATCTGAATATATTGTGAATTAAACACACCCTTTTTTGGCGTATTAACAATCTTGCTATCCATTCCAGCTAAGCCGTCAAAATTATACATGACACATGATAATGGCCACATTCAGATACTTAGCTGTTTTGACCCTTCGGTTAACAACCCATTCAGTGAAACTTAGGTGAGCGATGTTTTCAATGAATTAAAGTTGCACAATTGATAACATGTACGGCTTTATGCGAAATAATTTTGCAAACTTACTTTGAGTAAGAATTTTCTATTTTAATTGAACATTTAAGTTGGCAACTGTTGAGAGTGCTGAATGTGGCCAGTAAAAAATTAACAAAAAAATAAATCAAACGTCAAACGAAATTATCCAAGCCTAGTGTGAACACTTTTGCACAATTTCGAAATTATCTCACGAAATTACCTAATTTGATCTCAGTGTGAACATAGTATTAGCGTTAATTAATCGGTTTTAATACATCATTTCAGCCTCTGAATTTCCCCTCCATTCGTTGCTAAAATTTTTGACAGCTCCAGCAACGTTGCTATTTTAGCGCTGGTCGTTTTCACTTGATTTAATTAAGTTCATTTTTGAATATTTTACAAACTTTTTCTGCCGATATATTCTATTTAACTAGCTTTAATTTATGCTTAACAAAATCTCTTAAATTCTAATCCGGAATGTGGCGAAAACCTTGATTTTATTGGGCTATTTTGCGACGATAACCAATTATAAAGAAGAACTTTTTCTACTTCTAAAAAGCTGATGCAAGGAAACAAAACTGGCTGACTCTTCTTAGCAAGCGCTGACATTGTATTGTGTTCGATGAATAATGTTCAAGAGCTGTGTAATCCAGCACAGAGTCGCCATTGCATGGCGAAAATTGTTGTGTGAACGAAGTTTAGCAAAAGCAATGCAGTCCTCTGGAGCAATTAGCTAAAAAGTTGGAAAAGGCCAAGCTGAAAGACCAGTTGGAATTTTCGAATGTTTGCTGCAATGCAAATTTATATGAGACACATAGTTTTCTGCCTCAAGATGAAACAGATCAAATGTGCAGCGGAGACCAAAAGACCAAAGTAATTATTTCGAATAACAAGGAAGCCAATAAAATATTTTTGTTAAAAATTGCTTGTATTTTGTCTGATATATTCTCAACTTAATAGGATTTGATCAGCCAATATTTCAAGTCAAAAAGTAAAAAATTTTGCATTTTTAGAGTTTCTTATCCTGAGAAACAATTTTATATTTTGTGTCATTAAAGTAGCTGATAAATATCCGGTGCCCGTGTCGGTGAATGTCCGAGTTCTACACCGAAAAAAGTGCTAGTTTTGGAACACCTTGGGCAGGTATAGTGTACGAACGAAGACCGAATTGGGCACTCGTCAGCTTATTGTGTCCGAATATAGTCATTCGTTATTTAACACTTTATTGACATAATACAGATTTACTTCGATACTATTTCAGGTGACTTTCCAGGTACTTGTTGAATATGTTTCGGGTACATTTTAGTTAAAACTTTTTCAGGGAATTTTGAATAAAAATATCGAGCGAATTTCAGTTGAAAAATCAGGAACTTTTCGCAAACCAATCAGTAAAATAATTCTGTACTGCGTGCTGGAGCTCGTTGCATTCGGCTTCATATCAATGTGCGATTCTTTTTTTTTCATTAGCTTCGCAGTTGTTCGTTGCTACTTGTAGCTTTAAAAAATAAAATTGTGTCTGATACTTCGGACTTTTGTGCCTGAGCACTTTCGTACGGGTACAAATTGTTTCTCGGGTATAGAAGTCATAATGGACATTTATTTAAGTATGTAACTGGTATCTTTAACACATTTCTTTTTGCTGAAGTTTGCTGAAAGCCTAATAGAAGTTCAATACAGTTGTTCTATAGGTTGAATTCTGCATCAAAACCCATGATTGCTTTTGACCAATTTCTTATTTCATAGATAAGAGAAAAGTTTTAAAAAACTGATACTTACGCTACACCAATCTAAACCAATTTCATTTTTTTTTATATTATTGCTATGGATTTCGAAGCCACCTGTTGGGGTGACAATACACCAATTAAAACGCGATTAGATAAAATTTCAAATTTTATGATTAAAAAGTTACCACCCTTAGCGATAAATTTCTTAACTTTAATTTTTAACAATTGCATTAATAATGGATACTTTCCTCTTAAATGGAAAGTTGCAAAAATTATACCAATTAAAAAAAAACCAGGAAATTACAATACAAACAATTTTAGACCAATATCGTTACTTTCAAATCTTGGTAAGCTATTCGAAAATGTAATAAGACTGAAAATGGATTTTAACATAAACGTTGACTATATACCAAGTTATCAATTTGGATTTAAAAAGGGTCATTCCACAGTACATGCACTTGCCAAATTTCATAATGATGTAATTTGCAATTTAAGAAATAAAAAATGCACTGTTGCAGTATCTTTGGATATCGAAAAGGCTTTTGATAACGCATATCATGACGGGATTATTTTTAAGTTAATACAATTAGGCTTTGACCCCTTTATTATAAAAATTTTTAATAGTTTCTTTTCTAATCGAACATTTTTGGTTCAAATAAAAAATTCCTTTTCTGACGTTGGCTGCATTAAAAGCGGTGTACCTCAAGGCTCCATACTTGCACCACACTTGTATAATATTTTTATTTATGATTTTCCCCATGAACTGAATGGCTCAAGGGGTATTCTTTATGCTGATGATTCATTAATTTATGCTCATGATGTTTCTCCGATACTAGCTCTAAATTTAGTTTCAAGACATCTTTCTTTAGTGGATAATTATTACTCGAGTTGGGGTATCAAAATTAACACTTCAAAATCAGTGGCAATTTGTCTTCGAAATGCTAGTGGTAAATGTGCAAGATTTGTAGTTCCTGAAAGCAAAATGTTAAGTCTTTCATTAAACGGAGTTACAATTCCTTTCAAAAATAGTTTTAAATATTTAGGTGTTCATTTCAATAAATTATTTAAATTCAATGAACACTCTAGAATCATTTTGAAAAAAACTTACAAAATTAAGGGTATGTTTGCTAAACTTTTAAATAATCAATACTTAATGAAGGAAACGAAGCTACTAATATACAAAATATCTATTCGTCCTGTTTTACTTTATGCTTTCCCAATATGGTTTTCCATGTCACCAACTGTTGCCAACGAATTTGAAGTCCTTGAGCGTAAGATACTTAGGTTGTGTATTAATAGAACTTACGAGTCATATAATAAACGATATTCAAATAAATTTGTATATACAGAAGCAAATATATACCCTTTGTGTAATTACGCCTTCATTTTACTTGACAGATTTATTAGCAGATTAGCTATTCACGAAAACTATTTACTTAAAGAGATATTTGATATTCAAAAATTTTTCAATTGGTCAAACATAAATTATCTTTCTCCAATTAGTTTTATAAATGAAAATATTTCTGCGGAGGTGGATTTTACTGAACCACTTTTACCCGACTTTTTTATTTCTTCGACTCCTGGCACTCATAGAGGTTAACAATTTTATATTATTATTAACTTGCTATGCATATATTATTTATATTATATATAATCAATAATTTTAATTTTTTTTTCTCCTTCAAACCAATATTGTTATAAATCCTTCTATAAAATGTACGTTCTCCTATTTTTAACTTTAGGAAATTTTTTAGTTTTTATGTGTAAATATGTTTGTTTAGCTTTAAGATTACCTTTTATTGTATTTTTAACATAGAGATCTAACTTCTCGCAGTAAAAATTTAAGTGCCGGGAGCAAGCACACTTTATTCTAATTTAAAGACACACCCTCATTCTCACCATATAATTTAAGCTTGTTGCGTTTTATCTTGAAATGTACATTAGAACAATACAATAACAGTTCTAAAAATGTCTGTTCTTAACTTGTAACATTGTTATCTTCTCTTTGTAACTTAAATGAAAAGACTCAATAAAATTACTTACTTACTTACTAAACCAATTTCAGAACAAGATCAAAACAAAATTAATTAAATAAAAATAATAACGTTTATTTCCTTCCAGAAAAACATACCTTATAAAAAATGGCATCCTATGACTATATTATTGCTATGGATTTCGAAGCCACCTGTTGGGGTGACAATACACCAATTAAAACGCGAGTTTGTGAAATTATAGGTAACTAATTGTTTTTTTAATTGAGAATTAAAATTTCTCTTCCATCTATCCAAAACTAAAATTATATTTTCTACAGAATTTCCCGCAGTTCTGTTCAATCTAAAAACAGGAAAAATTGAAGCAGAGTTCCACAAGTACATTAAGCCCGTTGAGCGACCAATTTTAAGCGACTATTGTATTAATCTAACCGGTATCTCACAAGCAACTGTTGATAATGGAATAACTTTGCCCGTAGCGCTCTTGTCATTCCAGGATTGGTTGCGCAAAGTGTCAAAGGAACACAATTTAGTGTTACCCTATATGTCGGAAAATAATGTGACTGGAAATGTGGCATTTGCTACATGGACCGATTATGATTTTGGTTCTTTTTTGGCCAACGAATGCCAGCGTAAAAACTTAAAAAAAGCACCATACTTCAATCGATGGATTGATATTAGAGCAATTTATAACCAATGCTTCGGATTTAAAGCAGGCAATTTTCAGCAAATCCTTTTGACATTTGGCATAGAGGCCTCGGGAGATAAACATTCGGGCATAGATGATGCAAGAAAGTTGGCAGAGCTTACCTATAAGATGGTGCGCAGAGGTGCAACACTGAAAATAACGAAGGACTTAACGCCAAACAAGAAGGATTTTGGTTATGTTTTGTGAATTTCTTCTCCGCATATTTATTGATTTTTAAATTTTTTTTTTTTTGCTTTAATGAGAATATTTTGAATTTTTCTGTTTGAAGATATGTATGTCTGGTAGAATGAATAAGATAGCTGCGGGTTATCAACCTCTCTCTAAGAGTTAGAATTGAAGAAATGAGTGAATGAAGGTGATATATCGCGTTTTTTGATTTTTTGTGTACTATGCATGAATAGAATTATGTGCATAGAAACAATTTTTAAACTTAAAACAACCATTTTTGGGGCTATTTTAGAAATTAACTGCTTGAAAAAGTATGATCTAATATAAATTTGAATATAAATGTGGAACTTTGAACTCAATTTTCTCGAAACTACATTTCTGCGACATATCACCTTCACTCATTCATGTCTTCAATTGCCAAAATCAATACAAATAATTTGATGCCTCGTTTCTTCGCTCCATTTTGTGCGGTTTTCCTTTTTTCAAAACTGACTTTCGGCTCTCAGCTCTACAGCTACCTTATTTGTTTTACTATGTTTATAACAAAAACAAACATGTTTATTATTAAACTATGTTTATAACATTTAACTTTAATTTAAAATTTTGTACGTATATTTCGATTTTGTTTTTTAAACGTATCGTTTTACTTAAGATGAATTATTAGTTTATTAGTTCTTTTATAACTTTAACACTTATCATTGTTTACTTTGAATAAAATTAAAGACACAACATTTTAAATGATTGTCTCTAGTTGTAAGATATGGATCTATCTAGCTGTATTGACTTGTTTAGTTTAGCAGTTTTATGTACTTAATGAAAAAATGTTCTCTTTTGAGCATTGGCGATAAAATTTTAGGCATGCCTAAAACTATGCAGTTAAAAACTGCCATTTCTCAGCAATATACTTACATTGAAAATTTCAATGTTTAAAATTACATTGAAAATTAAAACTCATCCAAGACAAAATATCGGTCATCATATATGGCAAACATTTTTTAACAATAACGTTAATGTACTGTTTGAAGTGATTTATAAGAATTTTATTCATAAGTTGAACTAACTTCACTTCATTGAAATTTGTTATGTTTAAAGTTGTAAGCTAAGCTATCAAGGCTTCTTAAAAATTTCATAAAATAATTTGGTAGATAGATCATACTTCGATTTAAAAATTTCTTTAGAAATTTTATATTTGTGCACAACAGAGTGAAAATAATAACGAGTAGTATACGTTTAAAAAAAAAACATGAAAAACATTGCATTCGTTTGCAAAAAAACTAAAATTTAATAAAAAAATTTTCCCATACCGGGAATCGAACCCGGGCCTTCTGGGTGAAAGCCAGATATCCTAGCCACTAGACCATATGGGATATACATGTTAAAGCAACACATATGATTCTTATACACTCAACTTAGGTGCAAACAGTCTTGATTTATGAACGTATTGATGCGTTTATTTGCTTTATTTATGCTTTATAATTTGGCTGTGCTACCACCAAAATTTATCGAATCACCCTTATTATTTGTTTGTCTTCTATTTAATTTCAACATAACATTACATTTATTATTATAAGTGGTAGGTATTAATTTTAAAATATGCTAATAAGGTAGGAATGTTAATAAGTAACACTCATTCTGTAGTACTGAAATGTTGCCGGCATTCTTTCTGTGAGTAAAATTATAAAATCAGTATTAAAAGTATTCAGCAAAGTAAATTATTAAATAATAAGCAAAGGTACCTTTTTCTTTGCTTTGCTCTAACTTGACAATTAATAAAATTGACGTCTTGTTAAAAAAAGTCGCAAAATCTGTTGAAGCAGTTCAACAGTTCACGCTGTGAAAATTATTTAAAATTTTTCTCTGCTTTAGGCGTTATTCGCAGCAAAATTGACGCTGAATGAGTTTCGGTTCTAAAAATTAAGGTACCAATTTAGTTTATTAACAAAAAAAAAGACAACTAATGCCGAAACCCGGGATTGAACCGGGGACATTTAGATCTTCAGTCTAACGCTCTCCCAACTGAGCTATTTCGGCTGTGTTATGTTTGAAAGTAAATTTAAAACATAATCACAGCTACACATTTGGCATAATAGAAATCGCATTGCGCTGAATATTAATGAAGTTTAGTCGTTTTGCAAAAGCACCAATATATTATATGATTTTCAACAAATTTGAGAAATTAAAAATTTTTTTATATTAAGGGGACATGACATCACATTGGCCGTTTTTTGAGATCGTATTCGTATATTTTTTTTTATAATTTTGTATTTTATTAAATATTCTTAAGATTTCATGGAAAAATTTCTATGGGTTCAAAAGTTACACCCGGTTTAGTGAGAGCGCATTTTTCTTCAACCTTTTTTTATTCTTTGTTCACATACTTTGAACGCGTTTATCTCGAAACCATGTTTTTCGTACTGGTTGCGGCACTAGTGGGTTCATTTTTTGACAAAATTTTTTTTTTTTATATTTTTAAACTTGATTCACTATCGTATGACATCATCTTTTTTTTTTATTTTTTATGAATTTTTAAAGTCAATATTTTTTCGAAAAACACACTTACAAATTTGGAACATCAACAAAAATTTAATAACAATTTAAAAAAAACCTCATACGATCACCAATTTTGTTAAGATTTAAAGAATACATTTTTTTGCAGATCGGACAATTTTTGCGACTCCCAGCGCTGCAACCACGAGGCCCCGTTTTTTTCTCTGCCGCCAGTTTGGAGCTCTATAAAACCATGTTGGAGTGAAAAATAAATTTTTTTTCTTGTAATTTGTTCAATTCTCTACAATAATAAAAAAATTTTGATATGTTTGTTTTTGACTGAGTCATGAATTTTTATAAAAATGTCTGTTTTCTCTGCCGCTAATTTTATGTCCCTCCTTAATCTTCTTATATATAAAATCAAATGTTTGTCTGTTCCTATAGGCTCGCGCACCGTTTATCCGATTGAGCTGAAATTTGGACACCGAGTACGTTTGCTAGAAAGAAAGAACATAAGGAACAAGGGGGTGTAAAAAAGTAGGCGGAAGTATGTGGGCGTGGCTTTCTGTAATAACTTCTAAACGCCATCAATGAAATTTGGTATGAAGGTTCAGCTGCTCCCAAAATAAAACATACGGTTCAGTGAAATAACGCCCAATGAAATAACGCCCAAAATAAAAAATGGAATAACGCCCAAAATATTTTGGGCTTTAAAAAATGAAATAACGCCCAAAATAAAAAAAGAAATAACGCCCAAATCAAAAATGAAATAACGCCCAAAATATTTTCAAAGCAAATCATTTAAAATATTTTGGGCCTTATTTCATAATGAAATAACGTCCATAATTTGTATGAAAAATATTTGGGCGTTATTTCATTTTTGATTTTGGACGTTATTTCATAATGAAATAAAGCCCAAAATAAAAAATGAAATAACACCCAAATAAAATGAAATAAAGTCCAAAATTTTGGGCCTTATTTCATAATGAAATAACGCCCAAATTTGTATGGACATTTTTTGGGCGTTATTTCATTTTTTATTTGGGCGTTATTTCACTGAACCAAAACATACGTCATAAAAAATTCCAAAGACTTCAGCAAGAGGGCGCTTTAAGTAGTGCGATTTAAAGACTCAATAACTCCTGAACGCCTGAACCGATTTCAATGAAATTTGGTATGAACGTTCAACTGCAACCAAGATAAAACATAAAATACAAAAAATTCCAAAGACTTCCGCAAGAGGGCGCTGTAAGTAGTGCATTGTTAAGACTCAATAACTCCTAAATGACTTGACCGATTTTACTAAAATACGTGAAATAACTTGACCCTGCAACAGAATTGAGGCTATTTAAGTTTCAGAAAACTTCCGTGAGAGGGCGCTTTATTCAATCAATTATGTTTTGCTCATTCACGTCAAAAACGGATGAACCGATTTTGATGAAACTTGGTAAGCATTTGTATCTGTTCCTAAAATAGATCCTATGCTTTTAAAAGTTCTTTCGACAAAAATCAAGGAATGAGCCGAAAGTCAAGAACCAACGACGAATGAAAAAAAAAAAGTTTAACGAATACGAGAAGAAGCTATATAAATATGAAAAAAGTTAACTGAACAGTATCGACCAAAACCGAAGTTGAACGAGGACAATCCAAAAATCGAATCGATGCTTATAGGATTTTTTAAAGTTGGAAATGACTTTTCAAACTGCACTCAGAAAAAAGTTTCTCGGAATATGATAAAAAAGTCATCATATATAGAGAAAAATGGTCTGTAGTCTAAAAATCTATAGATTTTGCTCCAGAGAATGCCTTTCTCTAAATGCGATCTTAAAAGTTCTTTACAAGTGATAAAAAGCTTCTATGGAAAGAGAAATATAAAAAAATATCGTTTTTAAAGAAAAATACTTTTTATTTTTGAGAAAACATTTGTTTTTATTGAAGAAAATACTTCTCTTAGTGAATTTTTTATCAAAAGATAGGAAAAAGTTTTAATTTTCTATAAATTTTTCTCTAAAAATGTGAATTTTTTTGTGCGAGAAAAATATTTATCATTATAAGAGACACTGAAATATTTCCATTCCCTAGAAGTGAAGAAATATTTCTTCGAAAATGTGAAAATTTATTCTAATTGAACAGATAAAGATATGTGTTTTTTCTGAGTGTGGGTGACAATTTTCCTCAGAAACCAGACGTCAGATCGAGACGTTGAAGATGTCATTTTTTTTTTTTAATCATGTCTGGCAGGTACAGTTTCACTGAAATTTGACTTAACACTTTCGACGGTAGGAGAGGGTAAAACCATTCATAAAACCATTCAGCCCAATCATGAAACATTTTCTCCCGGGAGTTGTAAATGGGAGTTTCCGTTTTTAAGATAAAGTTAAAATACTTTTCGGAAATTTTTAATGCAATTTTATTCATCAACTGCCAATATTCATGAGTGTTAAATAAAAAAAATTCAGCCCAATCATGAAACATTTTCTCCCGGGAGTTGTAAATGGGAGTTTCCGTTTTTAAGATAAAGTTAAAATACTTTTCGGAAATTTTTAATGCAATTTTGTTCATCAACTGCCAATATTCATGAGTGTTAAATAAAAAAATGAGATATCTTTATCTGCCATCTTAAAACCGGAAACTCCCATTTAAAACTCCCGGGATAAAATGTTTCATGATTGGGCTGATTAATAAACTGAATTATATTCTGACAAGATGAAGATCTTTGTATTTACTTTACTTACGGTCACAATCTTCGATGACAGAGTCAATAAGTATTTCAGCTACAATAGGCTGTAATTCGTCATTCCACACGTTTTTTAAATTAAAGATGAGTTTTGGTTTGTTCTTTGGCTAGTGGTCAGCAAATTTTCGTTTCATTTTATGCTAGAGTGGTTGTCCATAAAATAGGAACGTAACGTAAGTAATGCGATAAGTAACGATAGGAGGGGTGGTGATTTTAGATATTGTAACGTGACAAAAAATTAAGAAGATTTCAAAAATATATAATTGTTACCACCCCATTATTTCGAAACAATTTTATCCTTACCGTTTCATGAAATTTTGACCATCTTCATGTTATATAATGTTTGCATATAGAGATTAAGAGCAACGAGATTAAGCTAATCTCCTTCCGTAATCTTAACTGTTTACGATTTCTTTAAATAGATTAACTTTGACATTTCGTTGTTTTGTTTTGAACATTCAGCATACTTCAAGTTGCCAACAGTTGAGTCAAAATTTTGAATATATTTATTTTAATTTTATACATTTTTCAACCCATTCAGCAAAAATCACTTGTACCTTGACAGTTGAGAACGCTGAATGTAGCCATTGTTATTATTCGGCATTTAATTCTTTATAGTGTTGCAGTTTTTAGGGAATTTTCGCTTTTGACAGGGTTACTGACCTCTTTTGAGGAGATAAGCAAGTAGATAAATTATACCCTAAACCTGAAAGGTATATTAATTTTGTGCAAACGTTTGTAATGCATAGAACGCAGCGAGTCCTGTTAAGAAAAGTATATATATTTTTCATCAGCGTCATCTCGTGAGTCGAACTATCCATGGTACGTCTGTATGTTGTCAGTAAACACAGGATAAGTTGAGCTACTTGAATGAAACATGGTCAGATGGCCCAAGGATCTGCACTATTGAATATTTTTGGAATCCGCCCACGCCAACCTCCCATACAACGCAAAAATTGAAAACTTTATAAGTAAGCTCATAAATAATCTACAACATTAATATTTGGTTAGTATATATTTTATATCAAAACAGATATGTCTTCGAAAAATGGGTGTTATCCACTCAAGGACACGTCCACCTCCCATGCACCTCAAAAATTTAAAACTCAATAAATTAGCTTCAGTTAAGCCTACAAAGGCTTTGTTGATTCTTATAACAAAACAAAGATGTTTTTGAAAAATGGACATCATCCGCCCACGGACACGCCTACTTCCGATGCAACGTAAAAATTGAAAACTCCATAAATAAGCTCATAACTAACTTACAAAAATAAAATTTGGTACGAATGTATTTAATATCAAAAAAAATGTCTTCGAAAAATGGATGTCACCCGCCCACGGACACGCCCACCTCCAATACAACCCTAAAATTGAAAACTCAATAAATAAGCTTATGTTTAACCTACAGAGATAAAATTTGGTATGTAGGTTTTTTATAACAAACCAAAGATGTAATTTAAAAATAAACGTCATCCGCTAACGGTCATTCCTACCTTTCATACCACGCAAAAATTAAAAACTACATTAATAAGCTTCCCAGCAAACATTATGAGTCTTTTATGACTCTTTTAAGACTCATATTTATGAGTCTGAGCGCTCATAATGAGCTCATAAAAGACTCCGATAAGAGCGTGTTTCCCTTCCTGGAAGGGCACACAGATCTGAGTCCGAAATATGACTCTTATAAGAGTCCGAAATATGTGTGTTTTAAGAGTCAGAATTATGAATGTTTTCGGAGTCTTATAAGAGTCATATTTGAGTCTTTTATGGCTCTTAAAAAACAAAAAGAATACATTCTTTTTCGTTTTATAATTATTTGTGTTTATTTTAAATTCTTAAACCATAACATATAAATTTTCTTTCATCGGAAGTTTCGATCTCTTGCATAATTTCCAAAGTGTTGACTTTACGCTGTGTATTGAAATAACAAATGCTTCTGAAAAATTGTATTTAACAAAGCTGTTTATCGAAAAAGTTGCTCTGAATTATATATAGGTGGCTTAGTGATAATATGAGCGCTCAGAAAACCATCATAAATATGAGCTTTTTCTGAGTCATTATTATGTGCGCTCATAAAACGTTCATAAATAAGAGTCTTTTCGGAGTCATAATAATGTGCGCTCATAAAACGTTCATAAATAAGAGTC
This sequence comes from Tetanocera ferruginea, assembly GCA_958299015.1. Taxonomy (NCBI): domain Eukaryota; kingdom Metazoa; phylum Arthropoda; class Insecta; order Diptera; family Sciomyzidae; genus Tetanocera; species Tetanocera ferruginea. Next base: position 139,740,973 of record OY282640.1, read on the forward strand.
TTTTCAGACTCATTATTATGTGCGCTCATAAAAGGTTCATAAATAAGAGTCTTTTCGAAGTCATAATAATGTGCGCTCATAAAACGTTCATAAATAAGAGTCTTTTCAGACTCATTATTATGTGCGCTCATAAAAGGTTCATAAATAAGAGTCTTTTCGAAGTCATAATAATGTGCGCTCATAAAACGTTCATAAATAAGAGTCTTTTCGGAGTCATAATAATGTGCGCTCATAAAACGTTCATAAATAAGAGTCTTTTCAGACTCATTATTATGTGCGCTCATAAAACGTTCATAAATAAGAGTCTTTTCAGACTCATTATTACGTGCGCTCATAAAACGTTCATAAATAAGAGTCTTTTCGGAATCATAATAATGTGCGCCCATAAAACTTTCATAAACAAGAGTCTTTTCAGACTCATTATTATGTGCGCTCATAAAACGTTCATAAATAAGAGTCTTTTCAGACCCATTATAAGGTGCGCTCATAAAACGTTCATAAATAAAAGTCTTTTCGGAGTCATAATAATGTGCGCTCATAAAACGTTCATAAATAAGAGACTTTTCAGACTCATTATTATGTGCGCTCATAGAAGGTTCATAAATAAAAGTCTTTTCGGAGTCATAATAATGTGCGCTCATAAAACGTTCATAAATAAGAGTCTTTTCAGACTCATTATTATGTGCGCTCATAAAACGTTCATAAATAAGAGTCTTTTCGGAGTCATAATAATGTGCGCTCATAAAACTTTCATAAACAAGAGTCTTTTCAGACTCATTATTATGTGCGCTCATAAAAGGTTCATAAATAAGAGTCTTTTCGAAATCATAATAATGTGCGCTCATAAAACGTTCATAAATAAGAGTCTTTTCGGAGTCATAATAATGTGCGCTCATAAAACGTTCATAAATAAGAGACTTTTCAGACTCATTATTATGTGCGCTCATAGAAGGTTCATAAATAAAAGTCTTTTCGGAGTCATAATAATGTGCGCTCATAAAACGTTCATAAATAAGAGTCTTTTCGGAGTCATAATAATGTGCGCTCATAAAACGTTCATAAATAAGAGTCTTTTCAGACTCATTATTACGTGCGCTCATAAAACGTTCATAAATAAGAGTCTTTTCGGAGTCATAATAATGTGCGCTCATAAAACTTTCATAAACAAGAGTCTTTTCAGACTCATTATTATGTGCGCTCATAAAACGTTCATAAATAAGAGTCTTTTCAGACCCATTATAAGGTGCGCTCATAAAACGTTCATAAATAAGAGGCTTTTCTGAGTCATAATAATGTGCGCTCATAAAACGTTCATAAATAAGAGTCTTTTCAGACTCATTATTAGGTGCGCTCATAAAAGCTTCATAAATAAGAGTCTTTTCGGACTCAAAATTATGAGCGCTCATAATATCGTCAAAAAATACCCTCTTTTAAGAGTCATAAATATGAGCGCTCTTAAAAATGTTTATTGGGTTATGTTTGTCTTACAGAGATAAAATTTGGTATGTATGTATTTTATAGCAAAACTAAGATGTTTTTGAAAAATGGGCGTCATTCATAGGGTAATTCTACTATGATACTGCTCAGAAAGTAATAACTTTTGCTCTCTAGTTTTTGTATGCTTACGCATAACTTGGTTGAACCTTTACAGAGATAAAATTTTGTATGTATCCTCCAGTTCGACTCACCAGTGACAAATAAGTGAGTTCACTAGCTATCGGTAATCACCACTGGTTACCCATCAGATTACCTGCAATGCAATTCACTCATGAATTTAACACGGGGATGTCATTGCCGGTAATGATTCCATTACTCTCAGCATTACCGTTCACTAGCTGTTTCATGATTCCATTACTCTCTGCATTACCATTCACTAGCTGTTTCATAAGGTACACTCATCATTCCTTTTGTTATACAGTTTATGTGGAAGAAAAAACAAATGAAATAAATGTATTTGCATTACCTGCTACATTACCTCAGGTACTAGAATTCACTAGCTACTATTCATGCATGATATCATGACCGTTAAAAGACTAATTGTGATTGCCAGTACTGAAGGGTATGTATAGCAAAACTAAGATGTTTTTGAAAAATGGCCGTCGTTCACACATGGACACGCCTACCTCATAAATAAGCGCCTATGTTTAACCTAAAGAGATAAAATTTTGTATGTATGCATTTTATACCAAAACTGAGATGTGTTCAAAAATTAGGCGTAATCCGTTCACAAACACGCCCACCTCCCATACAATCTATAATAGCAACATTATAAAATTATGCGAAAACACTTTAACAGCATTAACATGTGAGCTACAGGAATAACACTTAGTATGTGTGAATTGTTCATCAAAATTGAAATGTATATAAAATATGTGCTTCAACCGCCCACGGACACGCCCATTTTCAATACTATTATAATAGCAAAAATAAAAAACAATAATTATTTGGGGTATTCACTAGATCTCTTAAAGTAATATGTCTTAAATTATGATAGCACACCTTGTGAATACCCTAATTGTGTTTTGAAAAAGTAGGTTAAAAGTATTTCATAGTCGGGTTAGACCGGCTCTAGACTTTCTTTACTTGTTTTTTTGAAGTGAAACTTCTTTAGCTGCGTATACAACATACGGCGAACAAAACTGGTAGTATAACCGATGAAACGAATGAAACTGCGGCGAATTTAGGTGAATTAAGGTCAATTTAGGTGAATTTAATTGAAATTTAATCGAAACACCCTATAAATTCGAAGGAAAAAAATTTATCAAATAATGGTTTGAGTCCAAACTAACAGACGAATTAATGATCAAAGTCTTAAACCGTACTTTTTTATGGTGGAATTTTCAACTAGATACGTTATGCTTAAATTTGCAACCGTGACACGTTGCGCTGGAATTTTCAATCTATATGATTCAATGGCCAATCGGATGCAATAAAGTTATCTGAGGTCACAGACGGGTCATTGACAATGTCATGGATTGCATGAATTATTTGGACAAAAATTGATGAATCTATGGCCAATCGGATGCAATAGGATTGTCAGAGGTCACAGGCGGGTCATTTGTATTTGTATGGATTCAATAGAGCATTTGGACAGATATGGATGATTGGCCACAGGCGGGTCGTCATTCACAGGTGGTCTTTAACTTTAACTTTAAAGTTTAACTCTTAAACTTTAATAGATTCTATTTTTAAGTACATGTTCTTACAAGACGAACTCAATTTATATTGATGATGATGATGATGAGAAATGAGTTCATTACGATAACCCTTAGCGCTAAAAACCATACTAAAAACCGGGCCTGGCCATGTGCAAAAATCGATGCCAACTCACAGTAACAAGGTCCTTCTCTGTGTTTGGTATCTGTATTTGCTGGGGCCGTGGTGTACTCTAGGCTGCTACAACTAGGTAAAACTATCACAGGGCAACTCTACCGAACTCAATTGATGCGTTTGTACCGAGCATAGAAGCGAAATGTCCAGAATGCGATCAAAGGCACAATTAGGTAATTTTGCAACATGACAACGCTCGGCCACATGTTACGCAGCCAGTCAAAACATACCTTGAAACGCTGAAACGGCAAGTCTAAACCCTACTATTTGCTTTCTTTGATGAAGCATGAAAATGAGGATCAGCACTTTCGTTCTTTTAAAATTAACTTATTCTTTTAATGGCTTTATATGAAATGAGACTAGTTTAGAAAGACTAAATCAAAAATGCACTACTTTTTTGGGTTAAAGTTTCACTTGTACCGTGCGTGGCGGCCACACACATATTTTGTTTTTATCTCTATTCTACTCGAACTAACAGGAATAAAATATATATGGAATTTTTGTTTGAATTATAATGGTTTTTCCATTTTTTAAATAGTATAAATATTCATGTCAAATGTGCTTCTTCAACTGTCAAGAGTGCCACCTGCCAGGGGCACATTTGGCAAAATAACTTTTTTTAGAAAATTTTTAAAGAATATATGTTAGGACTTTAATAATATAATATCCTATTTATGTTTGAAAGTTATATAATCAACGCTCATAGAGAATAAACAAATTTAAGAATCGGTCATCAATTTTTGGAGCAATAACACTTTGAAAAGAAGGTGTCACATCTACCCCAGCTTACCCTAAAATCCTCGGTGTCTTAAATGGTTCTTTTTTGCTCGTGGTTTTGGTTTTCTGTCTTTGTTTTGATGAAGATAGCACACATTTGTTTTTGCTAGTTGGATAGCATTATATACCGTTCAGTGAAATTTAAAATTTGTCCACATAAAATCTGAAATAAAATATGCGGCGTCTCGAAGTTTATCGTACTTCTATGGTGTACTGAACTTATTTGCTTAGAATTGAACGCAGACTCAGAAAAGAGAGTGTATTTAATGGACTAAATTTGTACCCATACAAATGAATCCGCTCTTATTTAAATCAAAGTCCCATAACAAGTCTATATATTCTGAAAGACGATTATACGTATATAACGGCTTTTTCATAAATTGACCTTGAAATTAAACTTAGAGGAGGTCTGGAGGTTAGTTCCGCTTATGGTCGAATTGACTCTAAATTGACTCCGACTGTTAAAAAATCGTTTTTTTTATTGCAAGATAGGAGGGGGGGTTCCAAAATCCGTCCTCATTGACAAAACAGACAAAGTCAAAAATGAATGAACTGGCATCACTTTCAAAATAATAGGTCGTTTACCTACATATCGGTGATTCCATATCAAATCGACAAATTTTTATCAAAATCTGACCTTAGTGCTTCCGATTTGCTTGAAACTTTGTAGGTTAGAAGTTCACATTAAAAAAACATATTCTGTGTTTTTTATTATTGCGAAATTTTTTTTTTTGCAAAGTTATACACTATCAAAAACATTGAAAATCATACAAAAATTTAATAGATGCATGTATTTAAAGAGCTTTATCTTCTAAACTGTAAGTTTAACAGGAAATAAACTCAGGTATAGTTTGAGTACCTTGAATGCATCTTTCTGGTGGTGTAATTTTTTTAAAGTACTTTTATGGCAAAAAGTTTTTTTTTCTTATCCCGAAATTTACCATCATATTTTTCACAGTCGGCGCAACAACTTTTTCACCATTTTTATAAAATATAGTATGTAGGCATTCATTTTGAAGGTTTGTGCAAAATTTTAAGTTGGATCTCTAACGATTGCTATTTTTAATGAATTTTTTAAAAAATGCCTGCTAAAGATTTCATATATTTGTACACATGTAATTTAATTTTAATGTAAAAGAAGATATTGTTCCTTATTTTATATATGCCGTTACTCTTTGGTTTGAAGTAAGCCCTTCAAATAGATCATCATAAAAAAAATTAATATGTTCCAAATTTATGGCCATGTATTTAACGACTGAAAGGATCAATTGAATGCGCTTTTGTTTAATCTTCCATACTTGTATTTTCTTAAATTGTACAACTATTTCTGTCCTTAAGCTGTATAGTTTTAATAAAGATACCAATATAATGGCCTTGTAAATAAGTAAAAACTGCTTCGATGAAAACAATTCAGTATTAATTGTTCTTAAGTTTTTTGAAACCCAATTAAAAAATTTTTAAGGCGAAGGAGCTGAAGTTTGATTCGTTGAGTCGCAGTGCACATGTCAATACACACAAAAATATTTTTTTTAAGGATGGTCACAAGATTCATTGGTTGCAAATGTACCTATATATTAAGTAAGAAACAATAATATTTTTTTATATCAAAATAAAATTTTCGATATACATATATAGGAAAACTTAAGTAGGCATTTTTTTAAAAAATTATTACAAATAGCAATCGTTGGAGATCCAACTTAAAATTTTGCGTAAACCTTAAAAATGAATGCCTTAATGCGATATTATATAAAAAAGGTGAAAAAGTTGTTGCGTCGACTGTGAAAAATATGATGGTAAATTTCGGGATAAGAAAAAGAAACTTTTTTCTATTAAAAACTATAAACAAATGACACCACCAGAAAGATCCATTCAAGGTACCTAAACTATACCTGAGTTTCTTGTCTGTGCGACTTACAGTTCAGAAGATAGAGCTGTTTAAATACATGTACCTATTTAGTTTTTTTGTCATTTTTTATGTTTTTGAGAGTGTAGAACTTTGCAAAAAAAATTAACTTGCAAAAAAAAAGTACGCAGTTATTATATTTTTCAGATGAACAATTCACCAAAAAAGTTACAGAAGTTTAAAAAATAGTGATGTCAGAAAAGTGTGCCTTTTGGCATGGAATCAACGATATATATTTTGAAATGAAAGAATATTAAGTTTTTTTCATGTCTTAAATATGACCTAATATGGCCAAAACGTAAGGAGAGACAGTGTGCACGATGCATCAAATTTTTGCTTTACATTTGCAAGCATAACCAAAAAATTTGCACGATTCTGGTAAGCAAAACAAATTTTTTTTATTTTGTTTGTATTTCCATAAACATAAATAAATAAACATAAATATATTTTGAAAGTAGTACCAGTTTTTGAGTACGTCGGTTGAGTAACTTGCTGTTTTGTTTTTTTTTTTTCCAAATTGTTGCATGCAACAGCATCAAAACCATTAACTAAATCTTCTATCAACACAGTCTTTTCGGCAGACTATGTAGCTTGAGTGCTTCTGCCTATAATTCTTCTACTTCTTCTTCTTCTTCTTCGTGGTCTTCTATTTGTACCCTTAATTGAAGTGTTGACATGCATTTGTCGGTTTGCACGATTTGTTTGACACACATAAATCCGCTTTATTGGCTTCTTTTTCTTCTTCTTGAGTTGACAGTCAATTGATTGTTGCTATTGGTTAATATGTTGCACAGTCGGCTGCTGCTTGGTAAACGAGAGTGGGGGTGGGGGGACGGTGATGATTATGTGACAATTGTCGGCTTTAAGTTAGTGTGTCTCATCGGCAGCATCCTGAGATAATGTCATGCTTAAGTTAGTATTGAGAGTTTTCTTTAAACTCATTGTTACTGTTACATAAGCTCTTAAATTCCTCGATTTATTTGTTCACAAACTATAAAGCTTCTTGTTGGCTTAAATTGATGAGCTGCCATGTGACCCAATGACATGTTTTTGAAAAATATAGCATTTCTTGTAAAAGAGTTATATTTAATTCAGCAGATATAGGAAAAATAATTTGCATGCATGCAATTCAAGTTACGTAATATTTCAGAATTTTTAATATATCACCATTTTTAAATTTCTTAGCTATTCATTTTCAGTTCGATCTAAAGCGAACTCCTTTTCAAAGGTTCTTTACAAAGCTGGCTCTTCATCGAATTTACTCCAGTCACATTTATTAACAAGAAAGATTGTGGTTCAAGGATCTTGTTGAAATAGAGCCACATTCTTTCAATATCTTTTTAAGAAAACAAATATATTTATTTTTAGCTAAAATCTTCTTTTTTAATTAATAACACAAGACCATTGAATTATTGATGGTCTTCAAGTAAGCAAATACTATGAAGAAATAGATGACTTTAATCTTGGAACATGAATATGATTTGTTGCATTTGAGGCTAAGTGCAATAATTTGTAATGTTCTAAGGAATCGTTCACACATGTAACATCTTCACGAGCTTATCCAGACATGTATGACTGATGTTGCCATCAATATTTTCTGGTGGACTTGGCTAACTTTGCTGTGTTGTTTTGAGTTGTTGAAAGATGTCTAAGGCTGGCTTCGTTTTTCTGGCTATGGTTTTTCTGAAATGGATTTAAAGCAAATCAAGCTAAATTCTTTTTACTTCCTTTGCCTTTTGTTTATGAAGTAGAGAAGTTAATTGAAATAATAAAAAAACCTATTGTGACAGCCGTGACTGAACATGTTACCGTGCGTAGTTCGTTGTATATAAATTTTATAAATAAGTAAATTCCTCGTTTTAACCTCAACTGACATTTGAAATGTCACTTGGGTTGAACATCAAGCCTCTCAATATTGCATCAAGCCTCAGAGAGTAAATAATGCCAAGTTAAATTTCATTAGAACTTAGTCATTCGGTGACGGCATAACACTTATCGTATATCCAGTGCTCAATCATGAACTAAATTGAACTTAAGGCAGTATTCTAGTCTAGGCTTAAAAATTGAAAATTTTTAACAGCAATTTTTTTTTTTAAATATTTATTGAAATTTTAAGAATACAAAAATAAATATTTTCTTTTTTACTATTTTCAAAAATTTTTCAAATAGCTGCTATTTTGTAAAAAATTTTATTTCTTAATTTCCGTTGTTCAGACCATAGCAACATTCTTACTTATTAAGAATCTAATAATAAGGGTTGGAATCATAGAAGAGATGAGATGAGATGAGATGAGATGAAATGAGATGAGATGAGATGAGATGAGATGAGATGAGATGAGATGAGATGAGATGAGATGAGATGAGATGAGATGAGATGAGATGAGATGAGATGAGATGAGATGAGATGAGATGAGATGAGATGAGATGAGATGAGATGAGATGAGATGAGGTGAGGTGAGATGAGATGAGATGAGATGAGATGAGATGAGATGAGATGAGATGAGATGAGATGAGATGAGATGAGATGAGATGAGATGAGATGAGATGAGATGAGATGAGATGAGATGAGATGAGATGAGATGAGATGAGATGAGATGAGATGAGATGAGATGAGATGAGATGAGATGAGATGAGATGAGATGAGATGAGATGAGATGAGATGAGATGAGATGAGATGAGATGAGATGAGATGAGATGAGATGAGATGAGATGAGATGAGATGAGATGAGATGAGATGAGATGAGATGAGATGAGATGAGATGAGGTGAGATGAGATGAGATGAGATGAGATGAGATGAGATGAGATGAGATGAGATGAGATGAGATGAGATGAGATGAGATGAGATGAGATGAGATGAGATGAGATGAGATGAGATGAGATGAGATGAGATGAGATGAGATGAGATGAGATGAGATGAGATGAGATGAGATGAGATGAGATGAGATGAGATGAGATGAGATGAGATGAGATGAGATGAGATGAGATGAGATGAGATGAGATGAGATGAGATGAGATGAGATGAGATGAGATGAGATGAGATGAGATGAGATGAGATGAGATGAGATGAGATGAGATGAGATGAGATGAGATGAGATGAGATGAGATGAGATGAGATGAGATGAGATGAGATGAGATGAGATGAGATGAGATGAGATGAGATGAGATGAGATGAGATGAGATGAGATGAGATGAGATGAGATGAGATGAGATGAGATGAGATGAGATGAGATGAGATGAGATGAGATGAGATGAGATGAGATGAGATGAGATGAGATGAGATGAGATGAGATGAGATGAGATGAGATGAGATGAGATGAGATGAGATGAGATGAGATGAGATGAGATGAGATGAGATGAGATGAGATGAGATGAGATGAGATGAGATGAGATGAGATGAGATGAGATGAGATGAGATGAGATGAGATGAGATGAGATGAGATGAGATGAGATGAGATGAGATGAGATGAGATGAGATGAGATGAGATGAGATGAGATGAGATGAGATGAGATGAGATGAGATGAGATGAGATGAGATGAGATGAGATGAGATGAGATGAGATGAGATGAGATGAGATGAGATGAGATGAGATGAGATGAGATGAGATGAGATGAGATGAGATGAGATGAGATGAGATGAGATGAGATGAGATGAGATGAGATGAGATGAGATGAGATGAGATGAGATGAGATGAGATGAGATGAGATGAGATGAGATGAGATGAGATGAGATGAGATGAGATGAGATGAGATGAGATGAGATGAGATGAGATGAGATGAGATGAGATGAGATGAGATGAGATGAGATGAGATGAGATGAGATGAGATGAGATGAGATGAGATGAGATGAGATGAGATGAGATGAGATGAGATGAGATGAGATGAGATGAGATGAGATGAGATGAGATGAGATGAGATGAGATGAGATGAGATGAGATGAGATGAGATGAGATGAGATGAGATGAGATGAGATGAGATGAGATGAGATGAGATGAGATGAGATGAGATGAGATGAGATGAGATGAGATGAGATGAGATGAGATGAGATGAGATGAGATGAGATGAGATGAGATGAGATGAGATGAGATGAGATGAGATGAGATGAGATGAGATGAGATGAGATGAGATGAGATGAGATGAGATGAGATGAGATGAGATGAGATGAGATGAGATGAGATGAGATGAGATGAGATGAGATGAGATGAGATGAGATGAGATGAGATGAGATGAGATGAGATGAGATGAGATGAGATGAGATGAGATGAGATGAGATGAGATGAGATGAGATGAGATGAGATGAGATGAGATGAGATGAGATGAGATGAGATGAGATGAGATGAGATGAGATGAGATGAGATGAGATGAGATGAGATGAGATGAGATGAGATGAGATGAGAGAAGAGTCAAGAATAATTGTGAATATCGATTGTGAAGATCGGTCAAAGTAGTTTCAAGACATAAAATGGCCGATATTTCTTTTTAATATGAATTAAATATCTTGTAATTTTGTTGTATGAAGTGAGCTAAAGAAATTTATAAATGCCCGAATTACCGTTGATGTTGATTTTTCCGTAAAAAATTAAACAATCAATGATTTTTATGGCAAAAACTTTATAATTCTCAATGTCTCCTTTTAGCTCCATACACTTCGTTTAACGTGCTTCCAATTTTTTGATCCTATCCGAAAATTAAGTTTTCAGAATGCCCTCAAAATAGGCCTCTGTTTCGGTAATGAGCTCCTCTCTGGTGGTGAATCTCTTTTCGCAGAACCATTCCTTCAGGTTTGGAAATAGAAAATAGTCGCTGGGAGTCAAATCTAGAGAATATATTGGATGAGGAAGCAATCGTGATTCCATTCAAGGAATATTGCCATATTCACATAACTGGGCATGTGTGAACAAACGTAATGTCTTGATGGAAGAGCACTTTTATCCTCGCCAAATGGGAAAGTTTTTCAAAGCATCGTTGAAACGGTCCAGTTTGGCTGCATTGATCCGCGTTTATCCCTAAATACTGCCACCACAAATTTTCCGACCAATAGCACTGTCTTCGCCTTCTTCGGAGCACGTTCGGTCAGTGAAGTGGTTTGTAGTGATGGATCCATGTTCCGTCCACGATTACTAATCGACGAAAAAAAATCCTTCTTATCTATGTTCAACATCGCTAAATACGCCTTCGTCACACGATTGCGTTTATGATCGAGAGTGAGCATTAGGAATTCAGTAAAATACTTGTGAATCATTTCAATCGATGGTGGTAGATTCCCCACAGTACTTATCAAGAATTTCTTTGGCTTGGCTGATGTCTTTTTTATGTCAAAAATAATGCTTGATGAGCACATGAAATTCACTTTTTTCCATTTTCGTCAAAATTCACAAGATCGTCTGCTATAAATGGCAGCATTACATTAACAGATGGTAGTTCAGGGTTAGTGTTGCATTTAAAGTTACTACGTAAGAATTTCAAAAATTCCCATAATAAATAATAATAATTAGTTTTCTTGAGGTGCTTCATAATATTTATATCTACAAATTAAACATAAATTACAAACACGTACTTCAAAAATGCTACTGTTGATTATGCTGATGGTAATACAGAGATGTTCTTGGGGCTCATAAATTTCGCACACAATTTTATTAAGTCCTTAAGTCTTGCATGTCTCAACTTTGGCACGCTTCTGTAGACACACTGGGCGGCGTTATTTAAATGATGCACTTAATTTCGAGCCCTTCGTTAAGCTATTCACAACAATGCCTTGTTTGAGTCTACTGCCAAGCACAGCCACACGCATGCTACCAACAGATTATAGTCCTTTTTTCATTTTGCTTTAACTGTCCTTTCTTAAGTGCTCACATCCATTCGGCTCTTGAAAAGATCTTCACAGAAGTTTGCTTCAATTTACGATCTAGAATATAAAAGCATGGATTTAAGTGCAAAAGAATCGGTAGTTCGGTAGCTTAGTGAGGTAATAGTCAGGCACTGTTTATGATCCTTGCTAAGATGCTTTGACAACTTTTTAATGCCGAAATGCTGTTAATTTAATACAACTCCTAGATAATGATTATTTTATTCAATACGAATAACAAGCATTTCTGAGGCCTTGTAGGTGGACCCTTATGGGTGGGTGGGAAATTATGGACTATTAATAACTGTCAATAAAATATATAAAAGAAAATTAAAATTGATTTTAAATTTAAAAATAATGTTATTAGTTGAAAGTTTGCAGCCAAAACATCCTGATTGAACAGTAAGAAATAATAAAAGCAGCTTGTTTGTTTCTTAAGTCTTTTGTTTAAAAATAGAAAAAACAGCATTTGTCTGGCTTTTTGAGCTGAGCAACAATGAATAATGAATAATGAATAATGAATAATGAATAATGAATAATGAATAATGAATAATGAATAATGAATAATGAATAATGAATAATGAATAATGAATAATGAATAATGAATAATGAATAATGAATAATGAATAATGAATAATGAATAATGAATAATGAATAATGAATAATGAATAATGAATAATGAATAATGAATAATGAATAATGAATAATGAATAATGAATAATGAATAATGAATAATGAATAATGAATAATGAATAATGAATAATGAATAATGAATAATGAATAATGAATAATGAATAATGAATAATGAATAATGAATAATGAATAATGAATAATGAATAATGAATAATGAATAATGAATAATGAATAATGAATAATGAATAATGAATAATGAATAATGAATAATGAATAATGAATAATGAATAATGAATAATGAATAATGAATAATGAATAATGAATAATGAATAATGAATAATGAATAATGAATAATGAATAATGAATAATGAATAATGAATAATGAATAATGAATAATGAATAATGAATAATGAATAATGAATAATGAATAATGAATAATGAATAATGAATAATGAATAATGAATAATGAATAATGAATAATGAATAATGAATAATGAATAATGAATAATGAATAATGAATAATGAATAATGAATAATGAATAATGAATAATGAATAATGAATAATGAATAATGAATAATGAATAATGAATAATGAATAATGAATAATGAATAATGAATAATGAATAATGAATAATGAATAATGAATAATGAATAATGAATAATGAATAATGAATAATGAATAATGAATAATGAATAATGAATAATGAATAATGAATAATGAATAATGAATAATGAATAATGAATAATGAATAATGAATAATGAATAATGAATAATGAATAATGAATAATGAATAATGAATAATGAATAATGAATAATGAATAATGAATAATGAATAATGAATAATGAATAATGAATAATGAATAATGAATAATGAATAATGAATAATGAATAATGAATAATGAATAATGAATAATGAATAATGAATAATGAATAATGAATAATGAATAATGAATAATGAATAATGAATAATGAATAATGAATAATGAATAATGAATAATGAATAATGAATAATGAATAATGAATAATGAATAATGAATAATGAATAATGAATAATGAATAATGAATAATGAATAATGAATAATGAATAATGAATAATGAATAATGAATAATGAATAATGAATAATGAATAATGAATAATGAATAATGAATAATGAATAATGAATAATGAATAATGAATAATGAATAATGAATAATGAATAATGAATAATGAATAATGAATAATGAATAATGAATAATGAATAATGAATAATGAATAATGAATAATGAATAATGAATAATGAATAATGAATAATGAATAATGAATAATGAATAATGAATAATGAATAATGAATAATGAATAATGAATAATGAATAATGAATAATGAATAATGAATAATGAATAATGAATAATGAATAATGAATAATGAATAATGAATAATGAATAATGAATAATGAATAATGAATAATGAATAATGAATAATGAATAATGAATAATGAATAATGAATAATGAATAATGAATAATGAATAATGAATAATGAATAATGAATAATGAATAATGAATAATGAATAATGAATAATGAATAATGAATAATGAATAATGAATAATGAATAATGAATAATGAATAATGAATAATGAATAATGAATAATGAATAATGAATAATGAATAATGAATAATGAATAATGAATAATGAATAATGAATAATGAATAATGAATAATGAATAATGAATAATGAATAATGAATAATGAATAATGAATAATGAATAATGAATAATGAATAATGAATAATGAATAATGAATAATGAATAATGAATAATGAATAATGAATAATGAATAATGAATAATGAATAATGAATAATGAATAATGAATAATGAATAATGAATAATGAATAATGAATAATGAATAATGAATAATGAATAATGAATAATGAATAATGAATAATGAATAATGAATAATGAATAATGAATAATGAATAATGAATAATGAATAATGAATAATGAATAATGAATAATGAATAATGAATAATGAATAATGAATAATGAATAATGAATAATGAATAATGAATAATGAATAATGAATAATGAATAATGAATAATGAATAATGAATAATGAATAATGAATAATGAATAATGAATAATGAATAATGAATAATGAATAATGAATAATGAATAATGAATAATGAATAATGAATAATGAATAATGAATAATGAATAATGAATAATGAATAATGAATAATGAATAATGAATAATGAATAATGAATAATGAATAATGAATAATGAATAATGAATAATGAATAATGAATAATGAATAATGAATAATGAATAATGAATAATGAATAATGAATAATGAATAATGAATAATGAATAATGAATAATGAATAATGAATAATGAATAATGAATAATGAATAATGAATAATGAATAATGAATAATGAATAATGAATAATGAATAATGAATAATGAATAATGAATAATGAATAATGAATAATGAATAATGAATAATGAATAATGAATAATGAATAATGAATAATGAATAATGAATAATGAATAATGAATAATGAATAATGAATAATGAATAATGAATAATGAATAATGAATAATGAATAATGAATAATGAATAATGAATAATGAATAATGAATAATGAATAATGAATAATGAATAATGAATAATGAATAATGAATAATGAATAATGAATAATGAATAATGAATAATGAATAATGAATAATGAATAATGAATAATGAATAATGAATAATGAATAATGAATAATGAATAATGAATAATGAATAATGAATAATGAATAATGAATAATGAATAATGAATAATGAATAATGAATAATGAATAATGAATAATGAATAATGAATAATGAATAATGAATAATGAATAATGAATAATGAATAATGAATAATGAATAATGAATAATGAATAATGAATAATGAATAATGAATAATGAATAATGAATAATGAATAATGAATAATGAATAATGAATAATGAATAATGAATAATGAATAATGAATAATGAATAATGAATAATGAATAATGAATAATGAATAATGAATAATGAATAATGAATAATGAATAATGAATAATGAATAATGAATAATGAATAATGAATAATGAATAATGAATAATGAATAATGAATAATGAATAATGAATAATGAATAATGAATAATGAATAATGAATAATGAATAATGAATAATGAATAATGAATAATGAATAATGAATAATGAATAATGAATAATGAATAATGAATAATGAATAATGAATAATGAATAATGAATAATGAATAATGAATAATGAATAATGAATAATGAATAATGAATAATGAATAATGAATAATGAATAATGAATAATGAATAATGAATAATGAATAATAAATAATGAATAATGAATAATGAATAATGAATAATGAATAATGAATAATGAATAATGAATAATGAATAATGAATAATGAATATTGAATAATGAATAATGAATAATGAATAATGAATAATAAATAATGAATAATGAATAATGAATAATGAATAATGAATAATGAATAATGAATAATGAATAATGAATAATGAATAATGAATAATGAATAATGAATAATGAATAATGAATAATGAATAATGAATAATGAATAATGAAAAATGAATAATGAATAATGAATAATGAATAATGAATAATGAATAATGTATGATAAATAATGTGTGATGAATAATGTATGATGCAAAATGTATGATGCAAAATGTATGATGAATAATGTACGATGAATATTGTATTATGAATATTGTATAATGAATTATGTATGATGAATAATGTTTGATGAATAATTTATGATAAATAATGCAGATGAATAATGTATGATGAATTATGTATGATGAATTATGTATGATGAATTATGTATGATGAATAATTTATGATGAATAATGTATGATGAATAATGTATGATGAATAATGTATGATGAATGATGAATAATGTATGATGAATTAAGTAGGATGAATAATGTATGATGATTTATGTATATTGAATTATGTATGAAGAATAATGTATGATGAATAATGTATGATGAATAATGTATGATGAATTGTGCATAATGAAACATATAGTTGTATATTTTTAACTCTTTTATTTCATTATTTACTAGAACTTAGATACTTTTTGAATAACAACTGTCGTTGAAGCTCAAGCTGTTGGTGTAGCTCAAGTTTGGGCTCTTTGCTCTAAAGCATGCATGCTCTAAGCTTTCAGCTTAGTAACACGCGCTCTCAATTTCTTGTGGCTTAGTTTAAACTTGCTTTTAGCACGTTCAACGCTGCAGTTTTACTTAAAAGCAAAACCATTTCTTAGCCAAATTTGCAGCTACTAGCTTAGCCCTCACCTGTTTTGGCTCTCTTGCTTGGTCTCTCTGCAGTAGTCGTTTGAGGTTTATGCTTTTATTAAAGTTTTTGGCTTGGCTTTGACTCATGCGTTGGCTTGGTTCGCCGCAACCTCAGTCGTCCACCTTGATTCAGTTTGTCGTTAATCGCGGTCCCATACGGTTAAACATCTACGAGCGAGCGGTTAGTGTGTTAACATTTTTATTGGTTTTAGGCCATTTCTGCCTGCAATTTTGAAAAAAATTTATTTTTTTAGAGTTTTGTATTTGTTGTCAAAAGCCAACAATCTTTTAACGCTGCAGATTTGTATGCAAATAACGTGTCGTGGTTGTTGTTTTTTTTTTGCGCGTTGCGTTGTGCAAATATAAAGACGTGTGCGTAGCCGCCTCGTTCGCTGCCGAACTGCGCGTACGTTTGTGAAGTAAGCAGTAGTGTTTTTTGTAAAACTGATAAAAAAATGCTCAGTTTCTTGATTAAATAAGACGTGTAGCAAAAGCACAGATTTTGACAAAAATATTCATTTACTAAGAAAGTGTATAAAACAGCTGCTGTTTGTTGTGTATTTAAAAGATTTACACAAATTAAAGAGTGACAAAAATATAAGAAAAAAAAAGAGTTGCTAAAAAAAAAGCAAAGAACACATTTTTGGCAGGTCTTTGGATGCTTGAAATGTTGAAAAGTTCAAGTTAATAAAATTTCTGCGAATTGAAAACAAATTTTATTTTTAATTCAAATATCGTGCAGAATTCCGCCAAGACGTCAATATATTAATAAAAAATTCATATTTTTTTTTTTATTTTGGCAAAGTTTTTTTAATATCTGTTTAAAAATATATGTTTAGTCCTTGGAAAATTCGGTTCTTGACATTGTATTTTGTTTAATGAACAAAAGTTGACACAATTTTTTTAACAACTAGTTAGAATACTTGTCAGAATTTATATTTTGATTTCTTTATAAATGAACTTAGATGAAGTCGTTGATTTTTAAAAATGTTCGGTTCTACCTAGCACACATATGTTGAATTTGTGGCATTATTGTTCTGAAATTGATATCAACATCTAAAAAAACCACAAAAAATACTATTAAAATTAATTAGTAAGGTAATATTTTAAAGACTGTCTATTCGTAAATGCACATTTTGAATAAAAAAATTTGTGACAATGTTATTGTTTCATTAAAATTAGGTCGGATGAATTGATGGTTCAAACAATTGCTACACTGATCAAATAAAATAATCAATTAATCAGTTAATACTTGCATTGAAAACTATATCAATCTTTAGGTGCAATAATCTAACAATCTTTATTTGCATTAATCTATCTATTCATCTATCATTCTATCAATACATCAAGTCAGCAGTTTTTCAATCTCTGACATTCTTTAAAATCTTAACTTAGCTTAAATAAAGCTTCACAACTCTTAATTATTTCAACACATGAAACCTTAGTAATTAAAAAAAAAAAACAACTAAACAAATTAAAACTTCTTCAAGTTTGCCGCTTAAGTCTTTTGTTTTGCACACGCTTCACTCAACTCAAACCTCAAACTTCAAACCTAAAAGTGCTTAAAAGAACGCTTATAATTAAAGCTTTTATGTGCAATTAGCTGCAATAACATTGTGCTGTGCTTAAAACAAAATATAATAGCTGAGCTTATAGTGTTATAGTATACGTCGGTGCTGCCCACGAAGAGGAGCAAATGAGTCAAAATTTTTTTTTAATTTGTTTTTGTTAGCTACAATTTATTTTTGTTGTTTATTCATGATATAATATATATATCATATATTCATGACAATATGTGTGGCGTTCAAGCTGAACAAATGGAGCAGCCCGAGTTCAATCCTCGTAACAAACAGACAGTTTTTTTAATAGAAATACATTTTTCTGATCGGCCATCACCTCTCTGTAGACAGGCAAGCCTCAGAATATAAATAATGTCATGTAAGGCTTCTCGAGAACATGAGGATTAGCCAGTCGGAGTCAACATAAAACATGTAGATGCAGTTCTCAATAATTGTGTACAAGCATTTCATAACACGCTGATACAATTTATAATTAAAATTTTTTCGTAATTTGATTATACGAAGCTCGGCCAAAGTCCTTTCAAGTCCGTAAGCTCCAATTCGGGTTTTCGTTTTCAAACAGATATACTACAAACAAATATAATATGTTTGGTTATAGGTTAAGACTATTTGAATTAAAATTTGTCTGCTCATAACAAACATTAGGGCCCAAAGAATTTTATTAACATTCAAACAAATTTATACTATAGACAAATATGTAATGTTTGGAAGTAAATAATAACTTTTTGCTTCAAAATTTCATCTTAACGTTAAACAAGAACACCATGGCTTAGATACTTTTAGCGTCCTCGGTAGTCGAGTTTTCCTCATTTCTAATCAAATCAAATTAAACTTGATCAAATCAAATTAAAAATGCAATTTAAACGACTTTGTAATTAGAAGTTGATGGTAGAAAACTTTGTGGATTGCATAACTTGAATTGACAGAGATAAAGGCGTAATACTTGCCTCAGATTGAAATTAGCATGTTAATATAGCTTTTCTTCACACAAACATAGAATATTCTGCAATTGCTTCATTAGATTTCCCTTTCCACCCTCATTATCTATCTCTTCATTTTCGAAACAAGGCAGACTTGACTGAATTTGTTTGAAACCTGAAATTCTTGGTACTGAGAAATCTGAAACAATAGCGCCCAATGAAGTTCATTAACATTCAAACAAATATTTAGTACAGGCAAATATGAAATGTTTGTCAGTAAATATTAACTATTTACAGCAAAATGTGCTTTTAAAATTAAATAAAAGAACATGATCTAGATAATTTTAATGAAATTATTTGTTTTTATTTGTTCCAAACATTCCAATGTTTGTGTGAAATATATTTTTGTAAATATTTGCATGCACATACATAAGTTAACTTCTCAGCTGCCATTTAGTGATAAAATAAGAACAGTTGATTTGAATTTACTTATTCATACATAAGATTTTATGCTTTCAAAGACTTATTTTACCCAAGTGCAATATGTTTGAATATAAAATATTGCTATTTGCAAATAACATATGTCTACTATTGATTTAATGAACAGTTGATGTACATATACTTTTTCAGAAAGAAAATTAAATGCATTCAAAAAGTTATTTTGCACAAATATAATATGTTTGGGTATAGAATATTGCTATTTGAAACAAGTTGCTGCATAATAATTGAATTTTTGCATTATAAGTTGCAAGCAAATAGTTGTTCCTCACAAATTCATTATGTTTGGGGCTAAAGAACTATTTACTGCACATACAATTATGTTTGACTATAAATTATGATAACTTTTATGAAATAATCTGTAAAATTTAATGTTTAGAAAATAACTGCTTGTTAGTTATGCTTATTAGCTCTGAAATATTTAATGTTTGTGTGAAATAAATATTTGTTGGCATGTAATAAAACTTTCCGGATGGAATTTTTGAATAAAAAAAAGCACTTCATGCTCGTAGAAAGTAATCTGACCCAAACACAATATGTTGGTGTAAAAAATAAAACTATTTACAGCAAACTGTTATCTTTACATTAAATAAAAAACATGATCTAGATAATTTTTATGAAATTATTTGTTTTTTTGTATTTATTTACAAACATTTAATGTTTGTGTGTAATAAAAATTCTTTTTTATAAATTAACTTTACAGTCGTCATTTATTGATATCATTAGAACAGTTGATGTACATATCATTATGCATGCATATCATTTGATGCATTCGAAAATTTATTTGGTCCAAATAAATATGTTTGCGTATAAAATATTGCTATTTGCTACAAGTTGTTCTTCAAGAATTAATTTTGTGCACAATATGTGCAAAAAAGTAATTGTTCCGCACAAATTCATTATGTTTGGGGCTAAACAACTATTTACTAGACATAAAAAACATATGTTTGGCTAAAAATTTGGACTCTTCGTATTCAATTGTACTTTCAATTGTATTCAATTTCGAACAATTGTAACCAAAAAGTATTCTTAACATTTGAACAAATATTTCATATAGAAAAATATGGCATGTTGGGAGAAAATAATTATTATTTGCAGCAAATAATAGTCTTCAAAATAAATTAAGTATAATTTTTAAACTTAAATATTCTTAACACAGCATGATGTAGATTTCACTGATTGTACAATTAAATGTTTAGAAAATAGATGCGTCCAAGACGTACCGATTTACCCTCAAAGATATAATGTTTGCATAACATAAATATTTGTTTATGTATAAATTAACTTTTCAGCTATCATTTTTCGACATCACTAGAACAGCTGACGTGCATATCATCATTCATGCATATCATTTAATGCATTAAAAAAATTAATGGGCACAAATATAATATGTTTGGACATCAAATATTGCTATATGCACCAGTTGTTCTTCAAACATTGAATTTATAAATCAATAATTGCAAACATAAAGTTGTTCTGCACAAATTTGTTATGTTTGGGACTAAAAAACTATTAACTTTACATAAAAACTTATGTTTGGCTATAAATGTTGACTCTTTGTATTCAAATGTCTTTCTCATATCGAACTATTGTGGCCAAAAAATATCATTTGCATTCTAAGAAATATTTAATGCAGACAAATATGGAATGTTTGAGAGATAAATAATTACATTTACAGCAAAAAATTTTCTTAACAATAAATATAGTTAAAATATTGAAACTTTAAATATTGAAACTTTGTCATAATCTGTCCAATTTAGTAAATAGAAAGTAATTGCTTGTAAGTTATACTTATTTTCTCTCAAATATTTTATGTTTGTGTGAAATAAATATTTGTTTGAATATAAATTAAGTTTTCAGCTTTCATTTTATAATATTAAAAGAACACTTCATACATGCAAAAAGTTATCTAAGACAAACATAATATGTTTGTCTAAAAAATATTGCTATTTGCAGCAAGTTGAGACACGAAACTTGAATTTTTGCTACAATACAGCCGTTGGGCTTTTAAACAAATATTTAGTTCGCGCAAATTTAGTATATTTCGTGCTAAGAAAATTTAGTCCATGTAAAGATAATATGTTTGGTAGCTATCTGACACAAATAAAATATGTTTGGGTATAAAAAAATTTTAATTCGCAACAAGTTGAGACACGAAACTTGTACTTTTGCTTCAATTCAGCTACTATGCATTTGAACAAATAGTTAATTCGCACAAATTGAGTATGATTGTTTGCTAATAAAATTTAATACACACAAATATCATATGTTTGAAAGTTATGTGAAGCAAATAAAATATGGTTGGGTAAAAAATATTGCTATTTGCAACAAGTTAAGGCACGAAACTTGAATTTTTGCTTAAATTCAGCTACTCTGTATTTAAACAAATAAATTTTCATGAATAGTGTTTTTTTATGCCAACAAAATTTAATGCACCCAAAAATAATATGTTTGCGTACATATGATAAATGTTTACATACAACAGTCTTTCTCATTTCGAAATTTTCTTTACAAAACAGTTTAATAACACCCAAAAGCAATATGTGCAGGCGATGCTATAACGCTACTCGACGCTACAAAGCATTACCTGTGCTTTTCCATGAAAAAATTCAAAATGTGTAAAAGAGTAAAAGCGATGCTATAAGCTACATGAAGCTTCTTTGAAAGCTTTAATCGTTCGATAGATTTTTTTAAATGATTTGTATGAAATTTGAAATATAAAACTGAACGATTCAGCATTTCTAGTAAAAAAAAAGCTTCACTTTGACAAAGAATAGCATTATTGTAAGCATCTAATAGCAAGTTTCAAGTATCGCCTCGCTTACAGCGCGCACTCTGACATCAGCCTTAAGGTACTATTACAGTGTGTAAAAAATTAAAAATAATTTTTTGTTTTTTTTTAGAATCTGGTTTCTTAAGGTCTTAAGAATGCGTATACGAAATTTTAGAAAAAAATATCAAATAAAAAAAAAGATATAGCATACATTACATTCGTATGTCGCTCATTTTTTCATATATTATCGTTCATAGAAGAAAATCTAATCGCGTTTTTCTCGAAACAAGTTTTTTCAAATTGGTTTCTAAGATATCTCGAGTTCTGCTTGATCGATTTCGATAAATCTTGATTTATTGTGATCGTCATAAACTCGGTTAAGCACTCTACCTATAAAAAGCAGAGAAACTTTTTTATTTTGTTTTTTACGGCTAAGAATTTCTGCCAAAAAGAGGGGTTTTTTGTAAATTTGTTTTTCAATGCATGCCATTTTTTTTGTTTTGTATTTTTTTTTATTTGCGTAGGTAGAGTGCTCAACTACGACCCTTAACTGAAGAATGCACTTTGATTTTTTATTTTCCGACGCCTTGAAAATGCTGGAGACGAGAAACCAACTTACAACCTTTTTTTAAACACGCCAACTTCAACGACCTCTAGAAAAGAAACCACAAATACAAAAACAAAAAAAACATTTTTTTTAATATCTTCAACTTTAGCTGTACATAATGTTAATACATTTTAATTAAATAATTTAACAATACTATGTAAAAAAAATTAATAAAAAAGGTGTTGTTTTTAATAGCTTCACACTGTAATAGTACCTTAAGCAAATATGCATTTCACTCGGATTAAGTATGTATAAATATTATCAAGTATTCTCGTAAAATGAAATTGAAGTAAGCAATAAAGTTAATTTAAATGCCAACAAGCAATAACTGCGCATAAACAAAATATATTTGGATATAAACAATAACTAAAGTTTTTGTTTAAATAAAGTTAATGCTTGTATGCCAAAAATATTTATTACTTATAAAAAGAATATATTCGATTAATCATCATTTAGTGCATTAAATTCATCCTTTTAAATAGCAAAATTTGGTTTTATGCACATATATCTTGTATGTAAATACATTATATTTGCTTTAAACATAATATATTAGAATGATGTTCATATAAGCACATGTGTATTTTGCTCAAATGAAGTATGTTTGGAGTCAAACAAATATTATTTGGGTACAAGCTTTCTTGTAAAATTAAAGAAAAAAATAAAGTTTATTTACATTCAAGCAAAAATTAACATAATATATTTGGTTATAAATAGTTACTATTTGCAGCAAGTGGCAGTCAAAGTTACTGAATTAAAAACGTTGATTTATTTGCCAAAAATATTTATTAATTACAAATACAAAATGTTAGAGTAAACATCATTTAGTGATTTAAATTCATCAATTTTGTGCGCAAAAATATTCATTTATGCACATATTTCTTGTATGTAAACACATTTTATTTACTGCAAACATAACATATTAAAAAAAATTTATTTGTCTTAACATCGAAATCGTATTTTTATTTATATGTACATTTAAAATTTTTGTAGAGAGATTTAATTTTCCGCAAACATAAAATATTGTATGTAAATACATTTTATTTACTGCAAACATAACATATTAGAAAAATTAATTTTTCCTAAACATGAAAGCTTTTTTTGCTCTTCTTATAAACTTATTTTGAAAATAGCAAACATATGTATTTCAATGAATTCTAGTGAATTGTAAAAATTATGTTTTGGTCTCCAAACATGTTGTGTTTAGCTTCAAGCAGATTTGCTGTAAAGACTATTCTTCTGTGCAGGCAGCACAGACAACTTTCATAAGACATTCCACAAACATGAATATCTGCAACTTATGTCACTTTATCATATTTATGCCCAACATTGAATGCATTAAAGCGTGCGTTGATATACAAATTTTTTTTTTTGATAAAGCCAGCATAAATTCCTTTGTCAGATACAAACAAACTTATGTCAATTCATCAAAGGTAAAATATTTAAAAATATCATGCTAGTTTAAAGGGCAAGCTAGCGATGGTAGCAGAGATAAACAGCTGGAAGCCTATTTGAAGAAAAAACAACAACACTTACACAAACATATAAAAAGCAATGGTCAAATAAGACACAATTTTTCAAGGTGTTACGACTTTGGTTGAAAAAAAAAAATTGTGTTAAGTTAATTTGTGTTGGTTTACGCGTTTTATAAGCACGTTATTTTTCTTCTGTTTTTTTTTTTCTTGATTTTTTATTTATATAACCAAGCGTTGACAATCGGCATGAAGTTGCGTTTAGTTGTTTATTTGTGAGCTTTTAAGCACATAACTGTGCTGCTGTGTGTGTGTGTTAAATGAGCACAAAAGACTTTTGCGTGACAAATTTAAAGCATTTAAATAATGTTTATAGCAACAAAAGCAAGCTCAAAAAATTTGTGGCTATTTTTTAAATAAATTAAAATTACAAATTAAAAGAAAATAAAATAAAAAAACAACTTTTTAAAACAGTGACGAGCTCATCAATGTCGAGCATTTAAGGCTAGGCAGGCATTTTTTTACAAAAACCTGGACAATTAAGAATTTTTGGCACAAAATTTATGCAAAATAAGCTAGTTTTAATTTATTAAATACATGTGCCTACAGTTTAGCTATGCTCGTTAAAAATTTTAAGTGATTTGTTGCAAAAACAAAAAAATATATATATATAAAAAAAATATTTAAAATCAAAGAAACAACAAAATTTTGCCAAAGCTTTGGATACAAAAATTAAATATTTATTTGTGAAATCAATAAAAAAAAGCACAAAAATGGGATTACCAGTAAATACCAGTGTTACCAGTTTGCTGCTGACGCTATGCTTGCTGGGATTGGCTTCAACGCAAGGTGAGTTTTTTTTTATCCAATTTTTAACAAAATTCATTAGAAATTGAAATATTAAATCTAGTCATAGCATAAGAAAAAAAAAAAACAAAAACTATTTATAACTGTTTAGTTATATAGAAAAAAAAACAATATGATTCATTGAAATAAAACGCCATATGCGTCAAAGGCGTGTTTAACTCACTCAAAGCTCTCTAAAGCTTTGATTGTTGCTCTGCATGTTATTGTCTGAAATTTTGTATTAAACACAAGGTTCGTTTCTTAAGTCTTTTGTTTGCCTCGCATCAACTGCAGCGCATCAAGTTGATTTTGTCATTTTGTCTAAATATGAAAGCTTGCTGCTTAAAAACTTGCTTAAATTCAATCAATCTGCAATCTTCAGCCAAATCGAGTGTTTATTTATTTATATAATAAATTTTATCTAGATAACTATGCATACATTTTCAAAATGATTAGGCCCGTCATTTTTGCCAAATATATATTTGTCACGATTTTTGCTCAAAGTTTGACATTTTCACAACTCTTGTAAGTCTGAGATGTCTGGCAGAGAAAAAAAAAACCAAAACCTGCAAAGCTCAAACAAAAAAACTTTCAATTCGTTGCAAATGAGCAGCGTTGAAAACTAATGGTTTGCCATAAATTCAAAAGCAATGAAAGCGTAAAATATGGCAGCATGTCATTGAAAGAAAAAAAAAATAATAATAAAATGTGCTTTTCTTCTACTTTTAACAGCATAGGAAAAGTTTTTTCACAGTTGCTACATGCGTTGAAGGCACATTTTATAAATTTGTTTATTTAACTATTGAAACGTTTTATTATTTATATAAAAACGCATAAAAAATTTATATAATTTTATATGTGAACTGGTTTAATGGCTTGTGGGTGGCTATTTAAAATTTTTTTTATTTTGCTTTGTCTAAACGTTTTCCGTTCTTCTGCGCACGAACTACAAAACAGAAACGAAGGCAACAAACAAATATTGTCTGTTAATATTTTGTTGGCATGTCTTCTGCATAGTGAGTGCGGATATAGCTGCTAAAGCAAATACTGTTGTTGTTGTTGTTTTTGTTATTGTTCTTCTTGTAGCCCACACATGCATCGAAGTAAAGAAATGAAAGTAGCTAAGCATAAAAACTAGCTACGTGATAAAATGTTACAATTTTTTTGAAGGTAAACAAATATAAATAATTTTTAAAAATGAAAAAAAATTATTGAATTGATTGTAATGTTGCTCGGAAAATAACGGAAGCGTAACTCTCACAGCTAGCTTTCACTGTAAAAGTTAAGTTTTTATTAATTTAAAGTGCTATAATTTTTTTCTGAAAACTTATAAAAAATGCATTTAAATATTTGCTTATAATTAATGCATCCGATTTAAAAGCGCTTTTAATGCAAAACCTCTTATTTTATAAAATTGTGCAATTAATTTATAAAAAGCTCATAATTTTGCAATTATCGCTTTCAAGCGTTTTTAAAAAGTTTTCAATTTCTTTTTAGAACTTTTATGTGTTTTATTTGATGCATTCATTAGTTAATAATTAAAATCAGTTGTAGTGATTGATTTCTATGAAAATATTTTATGTTTTTAAGACAATCTGAAAATTATTGTTATTTAACTAAATTACAGCTTTAAAAACTTTAACCACGGTTTGTATGTATTTCATGCAAACGCTAGATATTAATTAGTTAATTGTAGTTGTGTTAAGTTTTCGTGATCAATTTGTTTTATAAAAATAAATATACAAATATATAAAAAAAATTTCCATGAATGAAGCGATAGTTAATAATCGGCTTTTTAAGCGATTATTTAAAGCCTAACTTTTTAAGGCTGAAAATTTTTTCCTATTTTAAAAGCCCTTTAAAGCAAAAATGAACAGTTTAAGCGTTATTAGGTGCGGAGCCAAGCTGAAAAGGTTCTGGTTAAATTATTGGATAGAAATTTAGAAGCACTTTTATAGCAAGTTATAATTATATACAATTTGATGAATAGTTGTTGATGAAACCTACTCTAGTCTTCATGTCCTAAGATTTCCAATGCATAATTTTAGAACAGGTTCTGGTTCAGGCTAAACAGGGTGTAAACAGCATAGCAATAACAATTATGAACAGTTTTAGCGGTTTAGGGCAGGACGCTTGTCTTTTATGTATTAAGATAAGTATTTTTGTACACAAAAATAAATAACTTTTTTAAAAAGAATCACTCCCTATAAAATTATATTTTTCATATGTACAAAAATTTCACTAAAATTGGTGATCAAAAATATCACTGTGACAATTATTTTCAAAATATATTAAATCTTGCCCGAGGAGTATGGTTTCATCTTATTTTGGGTATCAGAAATTGAACTGCATAATTAGATTTTAAAGTTTTCGGCAAGCCTTCACACAAACTTATTTCTTGAAAACTTTACCATCAAATGAAAATTTTTAAGGTTATATCCTCTATTTTTGCTTGTAGTTTGTATCTGGTTGGCTCTTTTGCCAAGATTTCTTTGGAAAAGTTGTTCAGAATATCGCAGGCTTTATCTTTTGTAAACATACCAAATATCAAACAACTAAGGCAACTCTTAAGGCGGTCTAACCCGACTATGGAATACCCTAAACCTCCTATCATTAAAATATATATTGATATGCTTAAAGAAATATACATAACTTCTTATTTTTTTAAAACTCATGTATTCCTTTACAGTTTTACTACTGTGGGTTGGATGGGAGTTGGGCGTGTTCGAGTGCACATGACGCACATTCCCTGTGTACACCTTAGTTTTGATATGAAATTCTCCAAGTTTTGTCTCTGTAGCTTATACATAAATACAAAATATATACAATACAAAAATACATACTATAAATTGTAGGTGGGTGACGCCAATTTTGTGTGCACCAATTAGTTTTGATATAAAATTCTACCATACCAAGTTTTATCCCTGTAGGTCATATATAAACTTTTTTTGGTATTTTCAATATTGTGTGTTGTATGCGAGGTGGGAGTTTTGGTAGGCGGATGACGCCCATTTTGTGTGTACACCTCAATTTTGAGATTTAATCCGCTCATACCAAGAGTTATCCCTGTGGGTCATTTGGTCATGGTATTTTCAATATTATGGGTTGTATGGGAGATGGGCGTATTCGTGGCCAAGTGATGCTTATTTTGTGTGCAACCCTTAGTTTTGATATAAAATCCTCCCATACCAACACTTATCCCTGTTGGTCATATATACACCATTTTATGGTATTTTCAATATGGTCAGTTGCAAGGGAGATGGGCGTGCTCATGAGCGGGTGACGCCCATTTTGTGTGCACAGCTTAGTTTTGATATAAAATCTTCTCATACCAAGTTTAATCTCTGTAGGTCATATTAAACATTTTTATGGAATTTTCAATATTGTGGGTTGTATGGGAGGTGGGCATGTTTATATGCGGATCACGCCCAGTATTTGCACATGCATATCCTCTGTTTTCGGACAACACACAGATCGACGGACGGACAGGGCTAAATCGACTCACGAGGTGACTCTATTCAAGAATATATAAGGAGTTTACATTCAAAACCAGATAAGTCACACACATCGAATTGTTGGGAAATCGAAAAAAACGTCTTAACTTTGTCAGACATTTTTTTATAAACAAACTAATTATGTAAAAGTATTCTCCACAGGAATATATATATTATTCGAAAAATAAAAATAGTCTCATAGTGCAAAAAACTTCGTATTCTCAATTTCAAATTTGGACTTTTCTGGTTTTGAAAGTTAGAATAAATCAAAATTTAGATTCCTCTGTTCGGGGTCTCAAAAGTTAGAGAAACTCATTAGAATGATTTCTGTATGCTTGTTTTTTTAAATCGTAGGAAAACCGCCGAAGCAATTTTGATTCTACTGAAGGTTCTTTTTTGTAAAAAAAAAAAAATGTTTTTTGCATTTAATTTTTTATCTTTTACAGAACACATACCCAAATCTGCTAAAATGTTAAATTTATGACTTATACCAACGTTTTGACTTAAAAAAGTTTTTAAAATTTTGATGAAAACTATAAAAATGAAAACTTGCTTGGCGTTATCTGGTTTTGATTGAAAAGAAGATTTTTTAATGCATTTTTCTTTAGGATTTTAAACATTTTTTATCAAAGAGGATTTTATGGATTATTATTTATTTATTATTTTATGAACATTAGCTTTAAAATGGCATTTCTAACCAAAAATTTTTTTGCCTGTGACTTATCTGGATTTGAATGTAAACTCCTCATATATACTTTTCTAAACCGGACTTGCTTTTTTCTGGGAGTTACAAACGTTTGTACAAAGTTAATTTACCCTGACCTTTCAGGTTTAGGGTATAAAGATAGGTCATAATCCCAAAATATTGTATATTTTCTCTGACTTTTCACAGTTTTAAAACTACAAGCATCCTGCACAAAAAATATTAAAATACATACGCTAAAAATTGTCTTGTCCCCACTAAGTAAAGATAAGGAAGAAATTTAATTTGTCCGCGTTTTTTAATAGACTTTTCACCACTAGACCTAGAAATTTCTATATTAAATTTAATGTGATATAGGGTGGGTGACAAACTAGTGTATGAAAGGGCGTATTGTTGGACATGCAAAGCGTCTTGATCAAAAAAAAACCACATAGCCCGCAACTGGCATTGGCAAGGCGAGTCGGAGCCGCCTCAAAAGCTCCATGTTCAAAACTCCCTGTCTCCTCAAGACTATAAACTTGAGAGTTCTCTACAAGACCTGAGGTAGGGTTTGGATCCCCACCACATTATAGGTTTTTGGCGAAGGTTTTTGGCTCCACTGTCGATCAGTTCAGTCTCCACGAGGCCACTTCGAACAACGGTCTAAAACTGGTCGACTTTGCCACGGCTCGAAACATGGTAGCTAGTAGCACCAGATTCGAACACCTCGATATCTACGAGGCCCCCTGGCTGTCCCCAGATCAAAAACACGAAACCAGATAGACACGCTCTAAGCGTACTGGATGTGCGCACATTTCGAGGAGTCAATATTGACTCCGATCTTATTGCAACCAAGATCCGCATGCGATTGTGCAATTTTTTATTGTTTTTTATTTTTTTTAGACTGAACCAACGCTCAGGGGAAGCCCCCCTATAAATGCGAAAGCATTGTGTTAATTCGGAAGAAGGGTGATAGCTTAGTGGGAGGGTGGGAAAATAGAGTAGTGTCTGTGAAGATTTGTCTTAAATTTGCACAGCTCAAAATTGCCATGGAAAACGCTCGCAGGAAGATTATTCCACAATATTACTGAGCGACTGAAGAACGAATTGTCTCGGTAATGCGATGTTCTGTTGGGCTTCAAAGCAATGGTATAAGTATGGGCTTAAAGAGCTGCCCGAGTGGACAGAAAACACACGAGCTGGTGGCGTCAGGTCATGAATTTCCCTTGAACACTTTCCATGGTAGTACCTATACAGAAGGCTCAGGCAACCAACATTGCGTCGATGTCCAAGAAAATTGAGAGAGGAAGAAATGGTTTCATCCCCTATCAGATATATCGCACGACGTTAAGTTCGGTCCAGGAGTTCCAAATATGATCTTGAAGCCTCTGCTCAAATGTGCGAACTGTACTCCATTTTCGGCCTAATATATGAGGTGAAGATCAAGCGAAGATCAGTTGGAGTGAAGTATTTCTTGCACCCTTTTAAAAAACCAAGGCACTTGGCAGCATCTTTCGACACATCGAATACATGATCATTCCAACGAAGATCAGATTGGATCGATATGCCGAGAACGTCAAGAGCTGCTGACTCCACAAGATACACACCTTACATATTAAGGGGAGCTAAGGGACAATCCACTCGCTTGTGACTTAACAGGCTACACTAGGTCTTACTTGCATTAAACTCTACTTTATTGACAAGACCCCACTGGGAGATCCACGCAGATCAAAGCCCGGAGCATCCACTTGTAGAAATGAGAATGGTGATCTGGTTACAGCATTTTTCCAATGTGCTTGCAGGCGACGATACCAACAATTCCGCCCTTGGAGAATGCAGTCTGACACTACCAATCGACCATCATGAAGTGGAAATTCCACCCCCTAGCCATGGCGAGGTTAAAGTTGCTATCAAGCGACTCAAAAACAACAAAGCAGCAGGTGCTGACGGCCTGGCGGCTGAATTGTTTAAAACCGGCGTTGGTGAATTGATTAGGTGCATGCATCAATTTATCAGCAAAATATGAATAGCGGAAAGCATGCCCGACGATTGGAATCTCAGTGTGTTTGTCCTATACTTAAGAAAGGAGACCCGACAATCTGCGCCAACTACCGAAGTATCAGTCTTATTTTTATTGCGTACAAGGTTCTTTTGAGCGTATTGTGTGTAAGATTGAAGCCGCATACCAAAACACAGATTGGACATAATCAGTATGGAATTCGTCCTGGCAAGTCCACCATAGACCAGATTTTTGCACTAAGCCAAACCCTAGAAAAAACCCACAAAAATCAAATTGACACCCACTATTGCTTTGTTGATTATAAAGCTGCGTTCGATAACCCGATTCGGGATTATCTGTATGCAACAATGTCTGAGTTCGGTAAACCTGCAAAGTTGATAAGACTCTGCAGGATGACTTTGAGCATTACATGCAGCTCCGTCAAGATAGGAAATAACCTTTCCGCAACCTTTAATACCAAACGAGGTTTCAGACAAGGCGAGCCGCTATCATGCGATCTCTTCAATTTCATTATGGAGGGAATCCTACGAAAGACAGGAGTACATTGCAATGGAACCATATTCTACAAAGGTGTCCAGCTCCTTGCGTATGCTGATGATATCGATATTAGCGGCAGAACCAAGAGAGATGTAACTTCTGCTTTCGCCGCTATCGAAAAGGAATCAGCCAAAGTGGGTTTGATGGTGAACGAGGGCAAAACAAAGTATATATTGTCTGCAAATAGGGAAGCGCGGCGTCTAGGCTCCCATGTTACAGCAGGCAAATATAACTTTGAAGTTGTCAAGGAGTTTACATACCTTGGCACCACCGTAAACAGCAACAACAATATCAGCCTGGAGATAAAGGGAAGAATAACAATAACTATAGGTGCTTCTATGGGCTAAGTAAGCAATAAGGTACCAGAGCCCTCTCTCGATCGACAAAACTAACACTTTACAAGACACTCATCATACTTGTGCTTTTCTATGGTGCTGAGGCATGAGTGGTATCGCAAACAGATGCAGCCGCTCTTGGGGTGTTCGAGAGGAAAGTTCTTCGCAAAATCTTTGGTTCTGTTCGAGTTGGCGACGACTATCACATTTGAATGAACCACGAACTGTACTAGCTCTACGATGACATTGACTTAGTCCAGCGTATAACAATTCAGCGACTACGTTGACTGGATTATGTCTTTCGTATGGATGAAGAAGCTCCAGCGAAAAAGGTGTTTGAGGCGAAAGCCGAGGGTCGAGGACGAAGAGGAAGATCATGGCTCCGATGGATTGACCAGGCCGAGGAAGCCCTTACCACGCTTGATGAAAGAGATTGGAGAAGGCGCGCGAGAAACAGAGATGCCTGGCGAGAGCTGATGAAGTCGGCCGTAACCCAACCACGGGTTGTCATGGCGACCTAAGTAAGTAAGTATTTAATTGCTTAAACTTGCACTTGTTTTATAAATTTATGATTTATATTTATTTTTATTAAACTTGCAGCTTTTGCAATATTTGCATTTTTTGCTACATTTGCTCAAGCTTAGCACTGAAACTGCTTGGTAGTTATGTTGATCGTGTCACAATTCATACTTTATTGTTGTTTTTTATTCTTAGCACTCAAATAATCTAACTTTATGTCTTGTTTGATGAATTATTTCCGTTTGTTTCAATTTAAACGGTGCTAAAAATCAAAGTTGCTTGTAAGCTACGTTTGGGTCGAAAGGGTTAAAAAAATATATGGAAGTTACAGAAAACGCAAAAACTGCAAAACTGAAACTGCAGTTTCTAGAATTAAGTCTAGATTGTACAAAATGTTTTTCCAAATTTCAAGATTTTTTTGGGAAAAGTGTCATTTTCAACAGCCATGATAAAAATGTAAAGACACGAAATTTAATGTAACTTCACCCAAAAGTAAATATTCTTACATAATACCTGATTTATTTGCACTTTTTTACCTAGAATTCAATTTAAGTCGCTAAAATAAAAAACGTTCCATCTTAACGTAACGGACAAAGTAAATTTTTA
This sequence comes from Tetanocera ferruginea, assembly GCA_958299015.1. Lineage (NCBI taxonomy): Eukaryota > Metazoa > Arthropoda > Insecta > Diptera > Sciomyzidae > Tetanocera > Tetanocera ferruginea. The sequence goes on from OY282640.1 coordinate 139,774,692, forward strand.
AAAACCTTTTATTCTAACCATTTGTCAAAATTGGAATATTCAGGAAAATTTAGCTGTTATCCATTTTTCTGCCGTAATATTTTTTTATGTAAAATGAAATAGGAAAAACCAACTCTAATTCTGGAGGTCAACATGTTTTTGTAACATATTCGATTTTTTACTTTATTCCCGGTAGAATACCGTTCGTATCATTGTGCGCTGTACTGATTAAATTTTACTCATATCCGAAAGCTTGCAAGTATTTGATGTGTTGAACTGTGTTATTAGAGATGCCAACACTTATTTAGTGGTTTTCAGTTTCATTAAATCTGCTGCACTTCAAGAAAAAAAAAAAAACAAAATTCATGAGCAAGTTTAATACATTTTTACCACAACGTTGTTGAAATATTGCTGCAACCTGTTGCAGCCGCGTGACATCTGCAGTAATCATACAAAAACTAACACATTCAAACCAACACACTTGATATAAGCTCCATGAAAACCTCAAACATATCTTATTTTAGTAATTTTAGGCATCTATAAAAATAAAAAAAAAAATTAAAAAAAAAAACAATTCCATACGCATTGCTGTTAGCAACAATAAAATCATAATATTGTAGTTGTGTGGTTTCTGTCACTGTGTTATCCATCATAATTGCAGATTTTTATTTATAAATATCGTCAACAATGAGACATCTACACACACACACAGAAGCACGTTTAGACTAGCATAAACAGTCTCGCCTAACTGTAGTTGTTGTAAGAGCAGCAGCAGCAGCAAGACCAGCTAAAATTGTAATTTTTATTTTTATCCAGTTTACCGTCAACTACAACAGCTTTTCATATATTTGTGGCAAGCAGTTTGCCGCCAATATTTGCGGCTTATTGTTGCCAATATGCGTTCAATGTTGTCTTGTTGCAATTTTGTTTCTTTGTTTTCTACGTTTTTTTATATTTAATATATTTTCTTTTTTGTTTTATACTTATTTATTGCTCATTGGCAGCTACGTTGAGGTTGCATGCATTGCTTATCTGCAAGCGATATAGCAAGAAGCATACAGACAATAACAACAGCAACAATATTAAACAACAACAACAACATTAAACAGTGATAGTTTTATCAGACATCTTCACATTATTATTATTTTTTATTAACTGGTTTTCACTTTTTCTGCTGCTGCTGGTGGTGGTGATGGTGGTGGTGGTGGTGGTGATGGTGGTGAGGATGGTAGTAATGTTGCATCTGCAACTTCATCATGATTATTAGCATCTACGAGCAGTGTCTGTTTTGTTGTAGTTTTTGTTTTTGTTTTTGCGGTTTTAATGCTGTGAATGACCTACTTTCATTTGAACATGCAATTCGCAGCCCCTTGTAACCACGTCATGTATGCAGTTGGTATGTTTTTTTTTCCACATGTGACTTTGATGTTGCAGCAAATGTGCAAAATAATGTTGTTCCGTTTTAAATTTATTTATAAAAATATATTTCTTTAAAAAAAAATAAAATGCATGAAACTAATTTTTCATTTTTGACTAATTTTCATTTGGTTTGTATTAAAATAAAATTTTTTTACATGAACTTAGGTTAATTAAATTATTGAAAAACAAAATAAAATATTGCAAAAATATTATTTTATTTTTAATTTTAATAAAAACAAATATTATAGCAGGAAACAAGCAAGTATTTCATTAAAAAATTTGCCGAACTCTTAGCGTGTATCTAAAAAAATTCGATACTTCAAAAAGTATTATAAATTAGTTTCACAAAAATTAATAAAAATTCAAGTAATTTTTTCGATTTTATTTTATTTTTTTAATAAATGATGCAAACATAAATTTGTTTAATTATTTTGCTGAACAAATCGTTTTGGTTTTGCTTTAAAAGTTTGTTGCTTAAGTCTTTTGTTTTAAAGCAATGCAAGCTTGTTAAAGTCTAAAATTTACAAGATCTGTTGATAGCTGCATGATTTTCCACTTCAGAGCTTTGGAAAAAAGTAAAAGAAAAAAAAAACAAACAACAACATTAACTGATCAATTAACTTGCTCTGCTTACCTACTGGAGCAGAAGCAATAAAAGAAATTAATGAAAACCAGCAAGTTTTCCGCATAGGCAGCAAAATTATATTGTTGATCTATTTAAATGGTTTATATTTTTTTTTTCTTTTCTCTTTCAAATGATTTGGCTGATTTTTTGTTTTTGCTTTTAATGTAGCAACCAGTTATTGAGTGGAATCTAGTTAATGTTGCGGTTTATTGATGAACATGTTGTTGACGTTGTGGAGCACTATTGCGCAAGCACCTGCTGCTTATGCTACAGGTTGATAAGGTTGTTGTTTTTAATGTTGAGCTTGTTGTTGTTTTTTTTGTTTTTGTTGTTGCTAATGTTTGCTTACTCAGTTAAAGGAAATAAGCAGTCTGGAGGCAAGCAAGTAAAAAAGAGGCGCAAAAAAAAACAGAAATAGGAAATGTTATGTGAAACATATTAAAATTACCTATAGCTATTTATTGTCTGCTATTGTTGTTGTTGTTGTTTTACTTCATATATTTAAATGTTGCACACTGCCGCTGCTGCTGCTTCCTTTAGTTTTTGCCAGCGGCAACTTAAATGTTGCATGCCTAACAACAGTAAAATGCGCTGTAAACAATAACAATCCACATGCAAAGTAGCTGCAGTCAATTGTTTATGTTGCAAGGCAAATATTTTACTTTAGCTGTATTTAATGGATCATTTATTTAGCTGCATAAAATATATATTTACAGCAGAATCATCATATTTTTATGTATTTCTATTGCATGTCACTGGCTTAAAATGAAGTCCGGGCGCGAAAGTTGCTGCTTGCTATTGTAGTCTATACAGTTTTTTTTTGTGTTTGTTACTTGCATGATATTATTTGTGAAAATTTTTTCTTGTTTTGCGCTGATTATTATTGTATTTTCTCCTTAGGCAGCGGTGTAAGAAATGTTTTTTTTTTTGTTGAATTTTATGTGCTACAAAAAAATTTTCTTTTGTCTAGCTAGTTTTTTTTTGCTGATTTGATGCAGCAACATGACATTGGTGCGCGGTGCTTCAATGTCAGGGTAAATTTTTTTCAGGAAAAAAACAAAAAAAAAATAAATTTGTTTTGAGGAAATAAATCATTGGAAAACTTTAACAATGTTTGTGGGAATTAAATTAATTTTTTTATAAAAACTTTTTAAAAAAAAACTTATTTAAAATGTTGCTTTAAGCTATTCTTTAAAATTATATTCATTATATCCATTAAAACCCAGCGAATTTTCTATATTTCTTATGGCTTGCCTCTCATAACAAAAGACTTAAGAACGAAACTTGCTAAACGATGCTGCTGTGCTGCAACAAGTTCGTTGCTTAAGTCTTTTAACTTCAAGTGGTGCCGACTTGAAGTTTTATTTTTTTTTTGCAATTATAGCAATTTTAAAAGTTTCTTAATTGTTTTTTTGCGAAAAAAAACTTTGCACAAATTTTATAAAATTATATTTTCATGTAACAAAAGCTTTAAAAAAAAAACTGCACCCATAGGCATAAATCATTAAATTACAAAGCAAAGCCTAAACAAATAACAACAGATAACACCAACAACTTAAAAATAATAATAGCTACTAAGCCTATAATTATCTAATACAATCACATGGCATATAAAAAACCGGGTTTGAATTTTGAAACAAAGTTTCAAATATTAGTTTTGAACACACTGACTTGTAGCTGGCAATAAGTTTTGAAACAAATGTAAAGCTTCGACAAATTTATGTATGCTAATAAATAATTTAAAATAGACAAGTTTTATGTGCGTTTGTCAATTCATATAAAAAAAATGTTAATTATACTTTAAGTTTATGACTCTAAGAGTGTGTGTTGATGTCTGCGTCTTTGAGTTTTAAGGCAATAAAATTGTAATAAACATCTTCGCTGTTGGCTTCAAAGAGTTTTCAATATTTATTTATAAAAAAAAAAAAATTCAAATGTTTATGCTTTGGTCAACTACATTTAAAGACTGAATTTCATGCAGCGTATCGCATTTCTCTTGGCTACTGCTGTTAACTGCCGTTGCTGCTGCTGCTGCTGCTGATTGTTGGCCAAATTAAAGTTGTACAGTTTTATTGCTTTTTTTTCCATGTTAAAGCAAAAATATAAACTAGCAACAATGGCAGTGGCTACATAAACAACAAAACCAACAAAAAAAAAGCAAAAATGAAAGTGAAAAAATGCTATGCTGATGCCTGAAGTCAAATGTTTCTATTTACTAAATAATTCAAAAACCTCTGGCATGTATGTATATGTAGAGCACACATTGAACTTTGGCAGACAGTTTGAATTGTAGAGACATTATTTTTAGTTTTTTTTTTTTAAATTTTACTTAAAGCAAATGTGTTTGTTATGTTCTAGCTGCACGTGGTTACTAAATATCTCTCTGGCTGTACTTGACAGCAAGCAACAGCTAGTTGTTGCTTTTAGTTTATTTGTCTTAGTTTTGCCTTTTTACCTTTCCGTTTTCCTTTTTTTTTTAATTTTTGAAACTCTCATGAAAATAAAACATACGAAAATTTCAACAATTATTTCACAAGACTTCATTAAGTCAAAGAAAGCTTCTGTTAAGTTTTTAACAAATTTTCACTGCTTATCTTTCTTTGGAATTAGATCTTATTTATTTCTTTGTAAATTTTAGCCATAAATCCAAATATACAAAAAATTTCTATGTATATGTAATTATTTAAGCAGCAATTAAATTTTCAGTTATAAGCTGCTGCTATATATTTAATCATGTTTTGAGTTATTTGGTGAGAACCACTTTCTTTTTGTTTTAATCACATATCATATATATGTGTAGAATGTATTCAAAATTAATGAAAATTTTGTCAATAATTTTAATTGATACTTTTCCAACAAGAAGTTTCAAAAATACTTGAATTTTGGGAAAAGGCTTTCAAGGAATTGGCCATTTCAGCCCTTAGAAGAACTATGAGCGACCTATGGACTTTTTCAACATACATTTTATGGCAAAAAGGTCCCAAACATTCTCTATCGCATTAATGGCAGAAGAGCAGCAGGCCAATCTAACATTATGATTTTTTTACCCTATAAGCGTTTCTTAACGGATGTCTCTCCAATAGGTGTTAAATCCACCAGGAACGTCTTCTAGCAAAAACAAGTAAAGAAAGTCTAAAGTCGGTCTCGGCCGACTTTGAAATACCCAAAAACCTACTTTTCCAAAAAAAAATATTATTGAAAATGGGCGTGTCCGTGGGCGGCTAATGCCTATATTTTATATGCATTTAAATGTTGATGAAAAATTTACACACACCAAGTTTTATTCCTGTAGCTCACAGTTAATGCCTTCATTGTGCTTTCGCTATGGGAGGTAGGCGTGTTCATGGACAGATTACTCTTAATTTTGGAACACACCTTAGTTTTAGTATCAAATAAATACATACCGAATTTGATCTCTCTATGACAAACATAATCTTATTTATTGAGTTTTAAACTTTTTGGGTTGTATGGGAGGTAGGCATGTTCGTGGGCGGATGACGTCCATTTTTCAAAACCATCTTTGTTTTTTCCAAAAAAATATACATGCCAAATTTTATCTCTCTATCTTAAGCAGAGGCTTATTAATTACGTGTTCAAATTTTGGTTGGTATGGGAGGTTGACGTGTCCGTGAGCAGATGACACCCATTTTTCGAAGACATCTTTGTTTTGATACAAAACACATACACATCAAAATTTTATTGTTGTAGGTTAATTATGAGCTTATTTATGCAGTTTTAAGTTTTTGCGCTATATTGGAGGTAGGCGTGTCCATGGGCGGATTCCAAAAATATTCAATAATGCAGATCCTTGAGGTCATGTGACCATGTGTGCCAAGTTGCATCCAATTATCTCAACTTCTTTTTCTTATCCTGTGTATACGGACAATACACAGATGGACAGACCGACGGAAGGACGGACGGACATGAATAGCTCGAAACACGAGGTGACCCTGCTTAAGAATATATAAACTTTTCTATACCGGACTCGCTTCGTTCTATGCGTTACAAACGTTTGCATAAAGTTAATATACCCTCACCTTTCAGGTTTAGAGTAAAAAATATATATAATAATCTGTGTATCCTGAAGTTCTAAGGATAGGATACACAAGGTCGTACCCATATGACAGCAGGACAACGTTTCAGCTTTGGATAAGTATAGGCCAATAAATACTCTTAACGATTGACAAAATTTTTGAACAGTTTATCTTCTAATACATAAAATCAAGTATTTGTCTCTCTGTCTGTCTGTCTGTCTGTTCCGTATAGGCTCGCGCACCGTTTATCCAATTGAGCTGAAATTTGGACACCGAGTACTTTTGATAGAGAGAAAGAACATAGGGGGTGTAAAAAATGGGCGGAAGTATGTGGGCGTGGCACTGTATAATAATTTCAGAGCGCTTGAACCAACTTCCATAAAATTTGGTTCAACTGCTTCCAAAATAAAACTTAGGCTATACAAAATTCCAAAGGCTTCCGCAAGAGGGCGCTTTAAGTAGTGCGTTTTAAAGACATAATAACTCCTAAACACCTGTTCCGATGAAATTTTTTTAATGAAATTTGGTATGAACGTTCAACTCCACCCAAGATAAAACATAAAATATAAAAAAATGCCAAAGACTTCCACAAGAGGGCGCTTTAAGTAGTGCATTTTTAAGACTCAACTCCTAAACGCCTGGAACGATTTCAATGAAATTTGGTATGAACATTTAACTGCTGCCAAAATAAAACAAAAGCTATAAAAAATGCAAAAAAACTTCCGCAAGAGGGCGCTTTAAGTAGTTCGTTTTAAAGACATAATAGCTCCTGAACACCTGAACCGATTTTAATGAAATTTGGTTTGAACGTTCAACTCCACCAAAGATAAAACATAAAATATAAAAAATGCAAAGACTTCCGCAAGAGGGCGCTTTAAGTAGTGCATTTTTAAGACCCAAGAACTCCTAAACACCTGCACCGATTTCAATGAAATTTGAAATTAAGGTTCAACTGCGTCCAAGATAACAAAGGCTACACAAAATTCCAAAGATTTCCGCAAGAGGACGCTTTAAGTAGTGCATTGGTAAGACTCAATGACTCCTAAATCACTTGACCGATTTTACAAAAATTTGTTACGTGAAATAACCTGACCCTGCAACAAAATTGAGGCTATTTAAATTTCAGAAAACTTCCGTGAGAGGGCGCTTTATTGAATCAATTTTGCCTGGCTCATTCACGTCAAAACGGATGAACCAATTTTGATGAAACTTGGTTAGCATTGGTATCTGTTACTGAAAAGATCCTAAAAGTTCTTTCGACTAAAATCAAGGAATGATCCAAAGGCAAACAAAGTCCAGAATCAAAGACTAACAAAAAAAAAAAAATTTGACGAATACGAGCAGAAGCTTTATAAAGATGAACAAAAATTAACCGAACAGTATCGACCAAAACTGCAGTTGAACGAAAAAAATCCAAAAATCGAATCGATGCGAAAAGAATTTTTTAAAATTGGATTTTTGTTTTTTAAATAAAATTGCATATTAAATGCATGCTAAGAAAAACATTAAACGCATTTTTCTGGAAATGGCTTTTTTCAAACTGGATGACCATTTTCCTCAGAAACCAAACGTCAAATCGAGACGTTGAAGATGTAATTTTTGTGTAATCATGTCCGGCGGGTACTGTTTTACGGAAATTAGACTAAGCACTTTACACTTTCGACAGAGGGAGGGGGTAAAACCCCAAAAAAAAGATGATTTTAAAAATTTCAAAATTTAATTGATAATTTAAAAAATCATAAAACGAGAGCAGTTTTATAAATCGTCCTTTTTCTGTGCTTGAGACACAGCCCCGAGTAATACCAGGTAATATCCGCTGTTATATGATAAATTCTTAATCCATATGAATCCAAAATTGAATTTAGAAGGGGTTGTGGTACTGAGTATGCCGTATTAAATGTTGTGTGATTTATATGCAAAGGTAATTCCTTTTTCAATCTCACGAAAGTATTTGATCTAGTCAATCATGAAATTTTGTTGCGGAAATCGTTCTTTTGTAGGGTTTAAGGGTCAGAATTATTGCTATTTTTGGAATTATAATTGGAACTATGAAGGAGACAGTTTGTTCAGGTTAATGACTCGAGAAGCTATACGGGCTCTGTAAGATACGGTGTGCCAAAGGGAATTGGGCTTGGTGCTCTTTTAGTTTACGACATTTGTCTTTTTTATCAGTATAAGTAGTATTGATAACTCAAATCAAAAGAGATGTTTCACTTTCGTTTGAATTTCGTTTCTTTGAAAGAGCTCTGTTCAATCTCAAGATTTAAATAAATATTGCTGCAAGGAATATCAATAAAACTGTAAGTTTTGTAATATAATAAGAGATTTTTTTTACTTTTCTATGTAAATAGAAATGTAAATAAATTACAGTCTTTATTAATTTTCAAGCGAAACTTCTTAAACCGCGTAAACAACATACGGCGAATTAAACGAGAAGTAAAACCGTTGTAACACTTTAATGAAACGAAGCGAATACATAAGTTATTGGGAGGTGTGCGGAAGGCTTAGATTTTTGGAAACATTTCGTTTATTGATTTTCGGTTTTCAATTCGGACTTCAATTGCAAAAGCAGCGTCAGATCAAAATGAAAGAGAGAAAAAAACTTATTGAACAATGGTTTGAGTCCTATCTAACAGACTAATCAAAGTAAAAGACGTAACGAACTAATCAAAAAAGTTTGAGTCCGTAATTTTTTTGAGTGAAACTGCTTTAGTCGCGTATAGAGCGAATTAAAACGGGCAGTAAAACCGAACTAAAATGTTGAAAACCTGCAGGTTTAGCTTTTTGCGTCCATTGTAACTTATAAAGCGCACTTTAGAATGGTGATTGTATTGCTGGTCCAAATGAAATCAAATTTTCTGGTCCAAATGAAATCAATTTTGCATCGTGGAGTCAAAAATATGGGCGTCATTCACCCACAAACACGCCCACCTCCCATGCAACCTACATTGCATTGAAAACTCTATATAGAGGTTGATATTTGACCTACAGAGACAAAACTTGGTTTGGAAGTATATTATATCAAAATAAATTTGTGTATAAAAGCGTCATTCTCTCAAAAATACGCCCATCTCCACCTAATTCACCTTTTCTCTATTTATTTGGTAAACAGTAGATTTTAATTTAGATTTTTGAATTGGTTTTAAAAAATAATTGAATCGAAATAGCCTCCATGCTCGGTTACACATATCTGACATGTTAGGAAATAAATTATTCATTACTGCCTTGAGAGTTGCTCCGGCAATTGCTTCAGTTCTTGTTCGAATAGATTATTTAAACTCAATCCAATTTATTGCTTTTTATTTATTGGCTTCATGTTTGCAATAATTCCACAAGAAAAAGTGGATGCAGTAAGGCCAAATAAGCTTGGGAGCCAACGGAATGTAAAGTTTCGTGATATCAGCTTATTATGAAATTTTCGCCCCATCTTGTTGAAAAGCTAAAACGGGGATTCTTGTTTGGCACAATACTGCAAAGAAAAACTCTCTCAAAATCTTTAAGTGACGGTACAACCGTTTTCTTCAAAAGCGCTGTGACGCGAGGTGGATGCAATATTGACTCTCATGGAGTATCTGTGGCTAAGAATGACTTCATATTCGATATTTTCGATAATATTGGGAAGGAATTTTGTTGGAAGGGATCTGATCCAGCGGTAGGGCTTGAAAGATCCTATCAACCATTCTACAGCTGACCTTGTTATAATGCAGGGGAGCTCCTGCAAAGGTTTTGGTAAGGTTCTATACAGATTCTGTTTCATTTCTAAGTTGTTGGAAGTTCCGTTTTGATCCGTATCTTTGCAACCCGGAAAATGTGTTTCCATGAGTAGCGATAGCGTTTTTTGACTAGATTCTGTCCATGATGCGTCAGGACTCCTAATACTTTAGGACTTCACGGGACCGACGGTTCTTAATATAGCGTGTCCTCAATGGACTCACAGAATTTTTCCAAAATGTTCGCTTTGCTATTCTAACTTCTCTAGTGTAGGTATTTTACATGTATCTTACATGTAGATCATCAATTCCTGCCTTAGCTAGCTTAAAATGGCTGGGGGCCAAATCTCGATAATATGGAGGACCAAATCTGGATAAACAGTACTTCGAAGCGTAACTCGTGCAATTTGGACATGGTTTCGTTAGATTTGTGAGCTGAAACATTGCCTTGTAAAAGTACGATTTTTTTTCAAACGTTCCATTAATTTACAGTACTAAACGCTGTTGATTGTTTTTCCTTTTCTGAAATAGCCGAAGAACAAAATGCCACTTGAATTCAAAAAACAGATGCCAACACCTATGTGGCCGTTTGTTAAGTCTTCCCTCGCTATTGTGAACTTCCACTGGCACCTACAAACTCTTTTGCTGATTCCTTCGATATTGGTGTATAGTGGTGGATCCATGTGTCATATATGACGTTCCTGTTTTTAATTGATTGCTACTGAACGCAGCACCCATCTTGCAGTCAACCCATCTTGCAGCCCAAACGCTCATGTAAAAATAAAACCACTGATTTATTTGGTATGCCTATAGCTTTCTCGCGCAATTTCACTTTCGAATTGTTTAATACGAAATCGTGGATTTTTCCACAACATTCTGGAGCGGTCACTGTTTTTGGTGCTCGCCCAGCGTGCTCATCTCTTGTGCTGATGCAACCTCTTTTGAACTCTGCAATCCAATATTTTATGGTTGAATACGACGGAGAACTACTAGCTACTCGACTCTCACTCCTGCTTCAAGAAAGCACTCCTCCGATCGACGATATATGCGGACAGTGGACGCACATATCCCACTCTATGCGTACGGCTGCCGAAGAGGTGATAGGCTACCACCGCCCTCGCCGAAACCAGTGGCACGACCAAGAGTGTCGCGACGCCACTGCAGAGAAGGACATCGCCTACAAAGCCACCCTGCAGTCGGTTGTAACGCATGCTGTTATTAAGCGATACCGAGAGAAGAGGCGGGAAGAGAGACGCATTTTCAGGCGAAAGAAACGAGAGGCGGAAATGCGTGAGTGCGAGAAAATTGAGATGCATGGCGACAGGAATGAGACTCGAAAATTTTTCGAAAAAATAAGACGCCTGGCCGATGGTTTTAAGACCGGAGCCTCTTCCTGCAAGGATGAGAATGGGAATCTAGTGACAGATATCCAGAGTACACTGATGCTATGGAGGGAACACTTCTCTAGTCTTTTAAATGGCGACGCTGACAACAATCCCGCCAGTGGAGATGATATCCCGGAAACCCCAATTATGGATGACAGCGTTGAAGTTCCGCTGCCCGACTATAATGAGGTCTTAACAGCTATAGCTCGGCTTAAAAACAACAAAGCCGCAGGAGCCGATGGTCTACCGGCTGAGCTGTTTAAGACCGGTGGCGAAGCTCTGTTTAAATTCACAGACTTCTATGCAGAATATGGTCGGAAGAATGCATTCCAGATGATTGGAACCTCAGTGTGCTCTGCCCAATCCACAAGAAAGGCGATCCCACCATTTGCGCCAACTACCGTGGGATTAGCCTTCTAAATATCGCATATAAGGTCCTGTCGAGCGTATTGTGTGAAAGACTGAAGCCCATCGTCAACCAACTGATTGGACCTTATCAGTGTGGCTTCAGACCTGGAAAGTCCACCATTGACCAGATCTTCACGCTCCGACAAATCTTGGAAAAGACCCTCGAAAAACAAATCAACACGCACCATCTTTTTGTCGATTTCAAAGCCGCCTTCGACAGTCCAATAAGGAGTCACCTATACTCCATCATGTCTGAATTTGGTATTCCTGCGAAGCTAATACGTCTTTGCAGGATGACACTGTATAACACCAGCAGCGCAGTGAAATTCGGGAAGGACCTCTCCCTTCCGTTCGATACCAAGCGAGGTTTCAGACAAGGTGATTCTTTATCGTGCGACTTCTTTAATATAGTCATGGAGAAGATCATCCGAGCTGCTGACCTGAGACGCAGCGGCACAATTTTCTATAAGAGCGTTATGCTGCTTGCGTATGCTGATGATATTGACATCATTGGCCAAAATACGCGCGAAGTCAGTGCAGCATTCTCCAGGCTAGAAAAAGAGTCGAGTCGAATGGGTCTTGCAGTGAACGCAGATAAAACGAAGTATCTCGTGTCAACAAACAAACAGTCCCAGCGTCTTGGAAACCACGTCACTGTTTACAACACCTCCTTTGAGGTAGTGAAGGACTTTGTTTACCTGGGATCCAGTATTAACTCCTCCAACGATATCAGTATTGAGATAAAACGAAGGATAACTCTTGCCAACAGGTGTTACTTTGGGCTCAGTAGGCAATTGAGAAGCAGAGCTCTCTCTCGACGAACAAAACTGACGCTCTATAAGTCAATAATTATGCCCGTCCTACTATACGCATCACAAACCTGGACGTTGAGCAGCTCTGATGAAAGGACTTTGGGAGCGTTCGAGAGAAAAATCCTTCGCAAGATCTATGGTCCAATCTACGTCAATGGCGAGTACCGAACACGATGGAACCACGAGTTGTATGAGCTATTTGCCGACATCGATATAGTCAAGCGTATTAAAATAGAGCGGCTTCGCTGGCTAGGTCATGTCGAGAGAATGAACGACGAAGCTCCAGCGAAAAAAATATTGGATTCGGTACCCAGCGGTGGCCAACGCAGACGAGGAAGACCGCATATCCGTTGGAAAGACCAGGCATTGGATAACCTGACAACGCTTGGAGTTTCCAACTGGCGCCAGCAAGCGCACGACAAAAGAGGCTGGCGCAAATTCTTAGACCAGGCTAAAACCGACCAACGGTTGTAAGCGCCATCTAAGTAAGTAAGTAACGACGGAGAACACCAGAATATTTATCAAGATTTTATTTTGTTTCTTTCGCACTCTTGTTAAGCAAAAAGTAATGATTGTTTATCAAGGCACGAAATTCCTCTTAATTAATTTCAATAACAATACTAAAAGTTATTTAATTAAGACCACTGTTATGTCACTATTCATTGACAGATCGATATGACATTTGTGGTGTATTCATGTTAAGGTTGAATGCCGTCAAAAATGTAATGCATTTGAAGAGTGAAGGTGGTGTTAGAGACCGGCAGCATCTTGAACTCCCTAGAGGTTCACGCTTCCATTGTATAGGTACATGAGGTACATGGGTTTTTTTTTTTCTTATCTTATGAGCTATTCTTGCTAACCTTGTATTTGTATATGGCTTATATGAATTTTGTTCACTTAACTCATAAAATATTTCACGTATATCTTGTATTTATCTGTACATGAGATTCAAGCATTTTTGTAACTTATCTCATGAACTGTTCTTGTTCTCCCCGTATTTGTACATTTATTTTATGAATTCTATTCACATATGAATGATTCATATTCCACCTTGTATTCTTTTATGATCTTCACGAAATTTTTTTATTGGTTCATGTATCGTTTAGTCACTTCGTGAACTTTAAACACAAGGTTGATGAAATCTTCATGTTATCGTTTTTTTTTCTATTGTGTATTTTATACATTGCTATCAAGAATAGTTCATGTAATTTATGTAATTGCTTACTGGACAAAAAATCATGAATGCGATTCATAGAAATCATGAAAAAATTCATAATTATTGTGCACTATTTTGGTTCAGTCATGTATAAATTGTCTTAGTTTTTCTGATTTATAAAAAACTTCATCACTTATATTAAAATTTGAAGAAATCTGAATATTTTTTCTGTCTTGCAAAATGGATCTACCGTTACGGATTTTTTTTATTAATAAAAAAAGTATAAAATTAATTATTGGCTTCTATCACATTGTTATAATTACTACTAGTAATAAATAACAACTAATGACTGTTTCATCCATTCATAAATACTTGAATGTTTTGAAAAGTGAATCATTGATAAATTGTCAATGATTGTTTTCTTTCTTTTTTCTTATTATTAGTTATAATAATAAGTCATAATAATAAGAAAAAAATTTCACTTGTTTATGCATATAAGTAAAAGTGTTAATATTATACCGACATTAGTTCCAAGAAATATGTTAACGACATAATAATCACACAATAAAATCTCATTAAGACACTTGATTGCAAACAATCAATATTTAAATAAAACTTTTGCTTTTCACTTAATTAAAAGACGCAGTTTTGTCGCACCTTTACGCCAAACAGAGCAATTTAAAATTTTTCAAAACAAATCAATTCAAGCTGTATGTATATTGTTTTGTTTTGTTTGATAGATCATCTGCAATTTTTTTGTTTATTTCTCCAACTTATTAAGTAATCAGTTTCTATTTGAATATTTCATCATAGCATGGCTCAAACAAACGATTACTTCATTCACATTTCAAGCTTTGTGTGATTTACGGAACTTATTTAATCTGCTTGAAATGAATTTAAAAATTTTAAACACTTTCGCCAAAAAAAAAAAAAAAACTGTAAATCTTTATTTCTTTGTGCCAGGAAGCTAGGCATAACAAAGGAAGAAACAGTGGTAGAAGAAACGTTTTTATGAGCAAAGCTAAAGTAAGAGCGTAGCAAATAAACGAAATCTTAGCTCATTAAAAATGCATAAACATCGAACATGTTGTTTGAACCTTAGTGAAAAATAAAGCAAAAACCTAAAAAGAAAATTAAAAAACATAAAAAAAAACAATTGGTAGTAACTCAGTAAATAACGCAAGTGCTCAATCAATTGACCATTAAGCGCGTCTCCAAACAACAGTTATTGCAAAATGTTGACATTGTCAGCCGCAGCTACTAGCTAGCATTTATTTACAGCTACATTTTTGGAGTGTCGCTTGATAGCTTTTTGCTTATTGCTAGCTAGCTGCTATTGACTTCAGCTATGGTTAACTTTGGGCTTTAATTTTTTTTTATTTTTTGTTTTCGATATTTGTATTTTATTTTATTTTCTGAAAATATTTAAACAGCTATTTATTTGTTTACACTTTGTTTTGACAGCTATTGTTAGCTTGTTTTAACGTCTGCGGACACATAACAAGCAGCTATTTTTAATTATTTAAACAAGTAGGGAAAAAAATTACTCTTGTGTTATGAGTAACTGCGCAAATATGAGGAGTTTTCTGATATTTTTTTTTTTGTTTTAGCAGTTATTTATTTGTTCATAGCATATTAAAGTTTTAATTATCAAACAAAAGACTTAAGTAACGAACTTAATAATGAGTTGTACGTAAGCTTTTGATAATTATTTGAAAGCAAAGCAGACGACAATTGTTGACAAAATATTTATTTTTAATATTCTCGCAAACAAAACAAAAAAAAAACACTAAAAATATAAATATGTTTAAGAGAATTTTGCAATTTCATATGTATGGAGAAAAATATTTTTTGATGAAAATAAAATTAGCGCAAAAGCTATATACTTAAAATTTAAATTTGAAGCTTCAAATGTGGCTTGAATCATTCATTTTTTATTTAAAGTTTTTAACGGCTACTTTTTAAATTACTCAGTTATCAGATGTCAGTAACAGGTTTTGCGACTTCAAGGTGAAATGTGGGCATACAATTAAACGATTTTTATAAATAATGTTAAGTTTTGCAATGCAAGAATAACAAAGGCGATTGATTTATTCACATCATAAAACAAAATTTATAAAATTGCAAAACTAATTTTTTATATAAAATTTATTTTATTCAAACCCAACCCGACATGAAATTTTGCAATAAATTTAACAGATATTAAAAAACAAGCCCAAAAACCACCAGCTTTTAAAACCTATTTAGTCAGAAACTGATGAGCAAGTTTTAAATTAAATCAAATGATCGAGTCCTTTTTAGGATTTTTATCCAACTACTTCAGTCACAGTATCAGTATCAGTATCAGTATCAGTATCAGTATCAGTATCAGTATCAGTATCAGTATCAGTATCAGTATCAGTATCAGTATCAGTATCAGTATCAGTATCAGTATCAGTATCAGTATCAGTATCAGTATCAGTATCAGTATCAGTATCAGTATCAGTATCAGTATCAGTATCAGTATCAGTATCAGTATCAGTATCAGTATCAGTATCAGTATCAGTATCAGTATCAGTATCAGTATCAGTATCAGTATCAGTATCAGTATCAGTATCAGTATCAGTATCAGTATCAGTATCAGTATCAGTATCAGTATCAGTATCAGTATCAGTATCAGTATCAGTATCAGTATCAGTATCAGTATCAGTATCAGTATCAGTATCAGTATCAGTATCAGTATCAGTATCAGTATCAGTATCAGTATCAGTATCAGTATCAGTATCAGTATCAGTATCAGTATCAGTATCAGTATCAGTATCAGTATCAGTATCAGTATCAGTATCAGTATCAGTATCAGTATCAGTATCAGTATCAGTATCAGTATCAGTATCAGTATCAGTATCAGTATCAGTATCAGTATCAGTATCAGTATCAGTATCAGTATCAGTATCAGTATCAGTATCAGTATCAGTATCAGTATCAGTATCAGTATCAGTATCAGTATCAGTATCAGTATCAGTATCAGTATCAGTATCAGTATCAGTATCAGTATCAGTATCAGTATCAGTATCAGTATCAGTATCAGTATCAGTATCAGTATCAGTATCAGTATCAGTATCAGTATCAGTATCAGTATCAGTATCAGTATCAGTATCAGTATCAGTATCAGTATCAGTATCAGTATCAGTATCAGTATCAGTATCAGTATCAGTATCAGTATCAGTATCAGTATCAGTATCAGTCTGTGTCTTTTCTCTGAACTTTTAAAAATATTTTCTTTTTTTTAAATATAACAAGAAAAAGAAGTTAAAAAATTTTAAGTCTGAAAAACATTTACTTGAAAATAATTTTTTTTTTTTTAATAGTAAAAATTAGTTACTTAATTTTTGACAAGTTTTATATAAATGTTTTTTTTTAATGTCTTAGAAACAAAAGACTTAAGCGACAAACTATAAAATACGTGTGGAATAACTTGTAAGGCAGTTTTTGTGTTTCTTGTTGTCTTAACATTTATTTCTTTCACAATACATTACAAAAAACAATGTTTTCTACATAAAAATTTGTATAGACATAAAAAAAAACAATAAAAACAACACCTTCAGGCCAAACTGATAGCGACAACCTCTAGCAATCATGGAGCAAAGAGCAAACGAACGTTCGATGGAACGAACTTGTTTGCTCAGGGCAAGCATGTGCCGAAAATACCAGCAGCCATACAACAACAAAAACCAAATAGTATAAAAATTAAACAAAACAACAGCAACAACAACAATTTCAACTACTACTACAAAAATAGCATGCATGGCTTCAAACAAAAAAATAATGAAATAAAAATTCTAGTGGACGACGTCAATGACTAGCTAGCCCAAGCTTAGAAATGTGACAACTAACGACAGATAGACAGCAGCAGCATTAGCAACAAAACCAACAACATCAACATCACCAGCACAAACAACAACAAACATTACTTAAAAAACAACCCAGTAAAATAACGAGGCAGACAAGTTAGCAAGCTGCTGGCTTGCTAGCTGCTTGTGTCTCTGTCAGAGGTTCGTCCAGAGTGCAAAAGTTGTTTACCTTTGTTGCGTTGTGAACAAAACAAACAAAAAAAAAACAAATACTATTGATAACGCATATGAGACTGTCAACGCTGCTTTAAGCACGCTTTACCATCAGCTATTTTTAAATTTGAAGTTTATCTAAGCATTCTGTGTTTTTCATTTTGTTTTCAGGGAATCTTCTATTTTGTTTTTGCTGTCTTCAGTGCTTTGTTTGCACAAATTTTTTAATGTTTTTGCTGTTTACTTAAATGTCAAAAGACATTCCTGACTATCCTTTGCCGTTATGCATTATAATGTCTGAAGATGAGCAGCCGTTTTGGTTTTCTTTTGTTTGCTTTTGCTTTGAGATTATAAGACAAGCAGTTAGTTTCCAAAACGCTTACAATTATATAATTTTGTTATTCTTACATGAATCATTTTTTATTGTTTTTTTTTTTTTGCTACAGACAAAAGGTTAATAGAGTCATCAGAAGCTTTTTCAGCCTGTTGTGCTAGGCATACTTGTCTGCTAGGCTTACCACAAATTATGCGGATATTCAAGAAATTAGCTTTAACTTGTACTGAAGTTAAGAGCTCGTCAAGGATAACATTTAAGGAAAATTGTCGGTCAGAAACTCCCCCCGAAATCTGAATGAAAAAACTTATTTTAACTTATAACTCTGAACTGAATTGAGATATCGCCATCATTTTTTCACAAAAATAAACTTTCTGTGGAAAAACAATTTATAAAACTAACAACAAATTAACAAGAAGAAAAAAAATTCTAAAACTTTTTATGACTTTTCGAAACTGTTTTAATGTTTACGATAGAAACTCTAAATGAATCCTAGAATATTTGAATTTTAAAATGTTTACAACAAAAGTAATTTTCAGTAAAGTTCTAGCAAAATAATGATTTTTTTTAAGATTTTTTTAGAAATTTTAATAAATTATTAAAATAATAAAGGGAGAATAAATCATAACTAAGAAAATATAAATGTAATTCATTGAAACATAAGCAAAATATTAATTTTCAAAGTGGCTTTTCTCTTCCACTCCTACCATATAAAATAACGTCACCTACATAAGTCTGACTGGTTTTAAGATATCGGTCTGAAAATTGGTACACACATTTTTCTTGTCAAATCAAGTTCAAAAATTAACTAAATCGGATAAGAACCACGGCTATCTTCGATGTAAAGTGTCGTCATCAAAATATTTAAACCTTCATAAATCCCAGTTTTTGATATATCGTATTGAATGAATTAATGAATCTTTATTTTAGTAGTGAAACATTTGATTGTCGATATTTCTAAGTAAAAGAAAAAGTGTACAGAGATTTGTGCTATAGAGCAGTGATGCCCAGAAAAATTATTTGAAGAGTGCTACATCAATTACAACAAAAAGCCAACAATAATAATAAATCATTGGATTCGTGCCACACTAATTTTTTCCAACAACAAAAACACATAAAACCAACAACGCCCATACAACCAACATCCGCGCCAGCGCAAAAGTTCATATAAATTGAACACACAAAACAACAACACGAATCCTTCAATGTTCGCAAATACAACAATAAAGTAATAAGAAGTAAGGGTGAAGCTGAAAACTTAATTCGGCGAATTACAACAATCATTGCAATATTGAAGTTGTTGTAGAGTGGATGTTAAAAACAACAACACGAATGCTGGCAGCACCCAAGAACAACAACAACACGTATGCTGACAGTGCCCAAGCGCACAAGTTAAATTGTTGAATACACAAAAACAACAACATGCAAATGCTTAAAAAAACAACAAAACATTAAGAAGCAATGATTTAACTTCAAACTGAATTCGTCGAACTACAACAATCATGAAAACATCGAAGTTGTTGTAAAGAGTGCAAAGAGTGGAAAGAGTTAGGCGCTGGGCATCCCTGCTATAGAGTACTTACATCTATACATTAATATCACAGTTATTTTGAAAGAGAGTTAGATTATAAACTTATAATATTTTCGTATTGAAATTTCGTTAATGTATACGTTGAAGGTCATGTCCAAAAAGAACTCTGTAGTTTTGGCATTACAAGAAGCTATTCTCTATCGTCAAATGTTACAATAATTGGCAACGTTCTTCTTTTAAACTTCGTCAATCCAATTCGGGTAATATTTTTCCATCCCAATGGACTGTGACTACGTCATGTACACTGTTCTGAAAGTCAGTTTTTACTGTTTCTGTCATGGATTTTTTTCTACTGAGAATGAATTCGCTGAATCAAGGATTTGTTAATGGGAAAATCAAATCTGCTCAAGCCAAGAACTCTAACGAACGCTGTAAGAATGTAAATGGAGTGTCATGCTTACCTGGCATCGATCTTAATCTGTGACAAGATTAGGTGTTATGAGATTCCTTGTACCTCTGTATTAGGGCATTTAAAAATCAGTTCTACGTAAGCTTCTGAACATTCCAAGTCATTAGTAGTAGAAGTAGATGAACCAGCTGATATTCCATTCCTATTCTTCCAACCATCTTTGCTTAGCTCTTTCTTCGACAAATTTTTTGTCAACACCATCTATGCATCTCGGTCTACCTGGCTCTCTCTGTTTCTTTAAAAATACTTTGTCTTTCCCTATTTTCATTCTCTCTAAGGCAATTATCTAATTACAATTATAATGACAATTACAATTACAATTACAATTACAATTACAATTACAATTAAAATTGCAATTACAATTACAATTACAATTGCAATTACAATTACAATTACAATTACAATTACAATAACAATAACAATAACAATAACAATAACAATAACAATAACAATAACAATAACAATAACAATAACAATAACAATAACAATGACAATTACAATTACAATTACAATTACAGTTACAATTACAATTGCAATTACAATTACAATCGCAATTACAATTACACTTACAATTACAATTACAATTACAATTTTTGCATTGCTTGAATGTTTCTTAAATATACATTTTGCACAGCCCTTGGTTTGAGATTGGTTATCAAGTGTCTGGGATTTCGCTCAAGCAAATCATTGAGCTAGGTCTTAAAAGCTTCGCTTCAAAAATCAGATGTGCTAATTAAGAACTCTTCACAAAATTGTTATTATTGATACAAGCAGCATATTTAAATTTCCACACGAATAAACTTAACTTGTGTCACACATACACAAGCAAACGTACAACTTAACACACTTTACTTTATTCGCTTATAATTAATTTAAGAGCTGTCATGGTGTCAGTTTTGTCCATTTTTGTCACCAATCAACTGAAAACTTTTATGAATGTTATCCATTTTAGGTCAAAATAGCAAAATGAAAAACTTCAGCAAACAGACTCACAATCACACAATTACATACACACGCTCGCCCCCATATAAAACGCCCTCAGAGCACGCTATGCTTGTGCCACTCAGCGGCGACGACTTAACGTCAGTTTTTACTCTACATTACAAGTTGACGATTTATTAAAGCCAACAATAAATTGCCAAGAAACTTCAAAGAAGTGCAACAAAAACGTTTGTCACTGTTCTGCAGCAGCAACAACAATTGCTTTAAGAGCTGTTGACCAAGTTTGTTTGCTCTTTGCCAACCAACCATTTGAAGTAAGTGTGAGTAAAAGCTAACAAATTTATGTGAGAATATTTTGGCTGTTTTTTTTTATAAAACTATATATTTTTTTTTTTTTAATTTAAAGTTGAACAGTTGTAAAAACTTTGCAGCTGCGTGATGATGAATTGTTTACAAAGTGTTGCATGTGTTTTTGTTTTATTATGTTTTGCCTCACTTTTATTGCTGACTCTTATTTTTCAGTGTTATTGTAATGTTAAGCATGTGTATTAAGTGCACTTAATAACGGTTTATGGCATAGTTTATGAACATTAAAATATAACAACAACGCAGCAAATTTGATAAACATTGTATTTTGCTGCACGCTTGCTGAGGGGGAAGGGAGAAACGAAGAAATAAATAAACGCCCGCGACAGCAGCTTTTGTTTTGGTGCTAAAGTGTTGTTTGCTGACAGTCATCTTGTTATTGTTATGGCTAGTATTTTTGTTGCTGTTGCTATTGTTGTAGTTGTTGTAAACTGATGTAATAGTTTAATATTTGCCATACAATTTAGCATTTAAATGCTACAAATGCAAAATGTTTTTCTTTTATTCTTGCCTTTAATGTTTGTTAAAACTGTTAACGGCTTGTTTTTGCAAAATATTTGTTGTTGTTGCAATTTCGACTGAATTTTTGCATAAGACTGGCATTTAGCCTAACGTAGAAAAAGTATTATTTTACTCAGAGTAACATATTTTATACCCTGGCATGCAGTAATAATGTGTTTAATTTGCTGAACAAGTTTGTCGCTTAAGTCTTTTGTTTTAACTTAAGCACAGTCTAAGTATTACAATAAAAGCTGTATTAAGCTTTGTAACTGTCATATATGCAGTAATTATGATGATAATAAAAAGCAAATTTACTCAATTTATTGAAAAAAACATAATCCTCGCCTACAGCTGCTCCAAAGCTAATGATGTCCAAACCTACCTGAAGCTAATATTTTTCTACTATTGCGATGCATGTGTAGCAATATATAATTGCAACAAAATTACAACAACGGAAAACGAAAAGTGAGCAAAATTAAAGCTAAAAATAACAACAGCTTAGCATAGCTTAAATTAGCTCAAATTGTTTAAAATGTTGCTTAATTTTTTTCTTAAACTTATCGTTGTGCCATAATTATGCTAAAGGCGTCTGTCTACATTAAGAGTTGATTTAGCCACATTATTATAAATGTATTTGTTTTTTGGCAGCCATATGTTGAATGTTTCTGCATGTTGAAAAAGTTTTGTGTATTTTAGCTTTTCTTACAATTTACTTGTTGTTGTAATGCAAGTTATAAAACGCTGCGCAAAACAAAAAAAAAAAATGCCAAATATGCAGCTTGAAAAAAAAAACAAAATAACAATTCATCATATCACTTAAAATAAAATAGCTGTGACTTAAATGCAGATTTTAAGCACAACTGACCTTGAAGTTAAACTTTTAACTATGACCTTCTTCTTTCGTTTAGCAGCAGCTTAGAACAGAAAACTAATTTAAGCCAAAATTTAAAGACTAAAACGGCAAAACAGCAGCTACTAAAACAACAAAAACTCTCTAAATGCCAAAAGCAAACATTAAACCTGACCCAAAGTAGCTGCTAAAGTGGATTTTAAAGCCAACGCTTAGCCATGTTCTGTTAACCTTAAATTGTTGCATCCGTTCTAGAACAAGCCGTTGGTGCTATTGTTTCTTTTTTTTTTTTTGTTTTTTGCTACTGTAAAATTTTGTTGGCTCTAAAATTTAAAGCTTTAAGACCGCAAAAATTTAGTGGCTTCCCTCTTTTAGCAGTAGGCAAGCGGCCAACCTTCAATAAGGCTCAAGTGAACGCTCAAAGCGTTGCCGGCAAGCGTTGAAACGTGAATGCAACCATAAAAAAAATACAGAAAAGAACAGAGAAAAAAACAGCAAAATAACAATAATAAAAGAAAACAACACAACACAGCAACAACAATAAAAACTGGCAATATAATGAATATGGCGCAAAGAATTCATATCCGGAATTTGAAGCGTGTGGGTCAGTTTCTCAGCCATTGAAAACAAAAGTTTTTTTGTTTTTATTTTTATTTATGTTGTTTAAGCCACAAATGCTATATGTTTTATGTATGTTTATAAGAATGTTAGTATTTGTGTATATATGTGTGTTTATGTTTGAGTGTATGCATAGGCTTGATTGCAGTCTGAAAAATTCAAAGTAAGCAGTATTATTTTTTTTATGAATTTTCTTGAGATTTTTTTAACGGATGCGCGGCATTTTTAGTAGCCGCCAGCGGCAAACTTTGACGCATCTTTACATAGCATATTAAATGCGGATGTACATTTTAGTTTTATGTTTTCAATAATTTTATTGATGATTGATTTCATGCTAGCGTTATTTCATGTTTTAATGAGAAGATGAATTGCATGATTAAATAATTCAATGATAACAGATGAGATGATTTAATGTTCCGAGGACCTGATAGAAAAATAATTTTAACTGATGAGATGAGGTTATATATTAACAGTTGCTTGTTATTTTTGATATGCGTTACCATACATAAATGCACGATTAAAGATTTTGTAAAGAATATTTTCTGACCTATCAAAATTAATATTCCAGTCAAAATCTACTTAATAGAGTAGATATTTTCTGAGCTGTCAAAATTCAAACTTCCGATTAAATTGCTTAAAACCACACGGTACAACACTCAAGAAATCCCAAAAGGTTTCTCAACGGTTTCTTAAGGTTTTGGGTTCGGTGATTCCGAATCTGAAGTCAGAATTTTCGGGTCGCCCTAGGTTTTCAAGCTACAGAGGAGGCTGGACCCTAACCCTCTACTGTTAATGAAATCAGTATGACCGACCCTATTACTTTTTCAAAAGGAACATTTTTTGCCTTAGAACCCATCTCCTCCGACCCCTCCATATGGGGGCTTCCATACAAATTTTATGATTTTTGTATACAATTTTCATGAGAATTTTATTTAAAAAACATATTTTATTAATATTAATTTATTGGAATACAAAAAATTTGCTTGAAATTTATTTTCTTTTTATTTTAAATATATTTTATTATTACTATTTATTGGTATTTCTTTAATTTAATGTTTAGAATTCTACATAATTATAAATAGGCAAACACAAAATTTCTCGAATTTTTTGTTTAAATAAAAAAGTTCATATAAAAAATATATGAAAATCTTAAAATTTGTATGAGAGTCCCCATTTGTACTGGTCGGAAGAGATGGGTTCCAAGGAAAAAATGTTCCTCTTGAAAAAGTAATATGGGTCGGTCATATTGATTTCATTAACAGAAGGGGGTTAGGGTTCAGCCTCCCCTGTAGCTCAAAAACCTAGGGTGATCCGAAAATTCTGACTTCAGATTCGGATTCAGCGAATCCGCGAATCCCAAAACCTTAGGAAACCGTTGTGAAACCTCTTGGGATTTTAAAAAACTTCAGTTTTGTTGCTCCGTGATATCGATTGAACAACATAGCTTGGCTTGGCAATGCCAAGCTTGGCTGTCGCACAAATCATCATTCAAGCAATTCGTCTTCCGCTAGCTTTTAATTCTTACACAATCTTACGTTGAATAGTCACTTCAACCACAAAAAAGTTGTGATCATTATAACTAGTCGAGAAACTAGTTTATAGAGACTAGAGACTAGTCCAGACTTGTTCAAAAGGACTTCTTCAGAGACTAATTTATAGAGACTAGTTCATTAGAACTAGTTCAGAGACTAGTTCATTAGGACGAGTCCAGAGATTAGCTCATTAGGACGCGTACAGAGACTAGTCCATTTGGACTTGTTCAGAGACTCGTTCATAAGGACTAGTCCAGGAACTAGTTAAGTATGACTAGTCAAGAGAATAGTTCGTAAAAACTTGTTCAGGAACTAGTTAATTTTGACTAGTCCAAGAACTAGTTCATTATGACTAGTCCAGGGAGTATTTCATTATAACTTGTCCAGAGATTAGTTCATTAGGACTAGTCCAATAGTTAAATAGTTAGGACTAGTCCAGAAACTAGTTCATTATAACTATTCCATGGACTAGTTCATAAGGACTAGTCCAGAGACTATTTCATTATAATAATTCATAAGGACTAGTTCATAGACTAGTTTATAAGGACTAGTCCAGAGACTAGTTTATAAGGACAAGTCCAGATACTAAATCATGAGGACTAGTCCAGAGACTAGTTCATTATAATTTGTCTAGGGAGTAGTTTATTAATTATGACTAATCCAGAGATTAGTCTAATAAGACTTGTTTAAAGACTAGTTTGTAGGGACTAGTCCAGGGACTAGTTAATTCTAACTAGTACAGAGATTAGTTCATAAGGACTAGTCCAGAAACTAATTCTAAGGACTTCTTCAGAGATTAATTTATAGGGACTATAACTAGTCCAGAACCTAGTTCATAAGGATTAATCCAAAGACTAGTTTATTAGAACTAGTTCATTAAAACAAGTCCAGAAAAAAGCTCGTTAGTACAAGTTTAGGTACTAGTTCATTATTACTGGTCCATATACTTGTTTATAAGAACTAGTACAAGGACTAGTTCATTATAACTTGTCCAGAGACTATTTCATTAGGACTAGTTCATAAGGACTAGTCCAGACACTTGTTTATAAAGACTAGTCCAGGAACTAGTTCATTATGACTAGTCCAGGAATTGGTTCATTATGACTACTCCAGGAACTAGTTCATTAGGACTAGTACAGAGAATAGTTCCCTATGTCAAGTCCAGAGACTAGATCATTATGACTAATCCAGACACTTATTCACTGGGACTAGTTTAGACACTAGTTTATTTTAACTAGCCCAGGAACTAGTTCATTATAACTAGTCGACAGATTAGTTCATAAGGAATAGTCCAGACACTTGTTTATTATAACTAGTCCAGGAACTAGTCCATTAGGATTAGTCAAGAGACAAGTTCATTATAACTAGTTCAGAGACTATCGTAACGACCAGTCCAGGAACTAGTTCATTGTGACTAGTCCAGGAACTAGTTCATTACAAGTCTAGAGACTAATTCACTAGGACTAGTCCATAACTAGTTCATTATAACAAGTATTTCATATGGGCTAGTCTAGTTCTTTATAACTAGTTCATTATAACTAGTCCAGAGACTAGTTCATTAAGATTAGTTCGTGAGAACTTGTCAAGGAACTAGTTCATTAGAACTTGTCCAGAGTCTTGTTCATTATATCTAGTTTGGCAGGGAGTAATTTCATTATATCAAGTCCAAAGACACATTCATAAAGACTAGTTAAGAGACGTTCATCGCACCATCGAACCGTTACTTTTCTGTTGTCGATTGCTCTTTTGCTGCTTTTTCATAAAGATAAAACAAAGTAGAAAATAAGTAATTATTTCGTGTTTTTTGATGTTGAATTTAAAATTAAAATCAGTCTTAAGCAAATCATTCATTTTAATTTTTATTATTCATATTCATTTGCGAATCACTGCTAAAACGGAACGAGATCTAACCATTTCGGAAGCGAATGATTGGGCTCGATAAAAAGTGGATCACTTATGACCAAAATGGGCTAATCAGATCATAGACGAAGCAAAGTGAAGCTTCATAAATGGTGGCAAAGCCAGGATTGGCACCAAGAAAGGTAATGCTGTGCATCTGGTAGGATCGGAAGAGAATTGTTCATTATGAGTATCACAATCTGGTCAAACAATTGATTCTGTTCTCTACTGTTAATAAATACGAGATTGAAGCAAGCAATTCAATTAGACTTGGGCGTTTTAGTTCACTGAAAAGATCGCTCTTTTTAGTTCAGTTAGGTTTTATGAACTAGTTGGTTCATATAGTTCTTTTAGTTAATTTGTTCTTTTAGTACGTTTCGTACACTCGTTCATGATGTTAGATCGTTAAGTCTTTTGGTTCGTTATATCTTTTAGTTCATTAGGTCTTATAGTTTATTAGGTCTTTTAGTTCGTTTTTTCCCCCACCATTTCAATACATGAGCTGAGAGATCAAAAGTATTTTCATGGACTTTTGTTATTGTGAACTACATTTTAGATCTTAAGGTCTTTCATTTAGTTCATTTTTAAACGACATTTGCTTTTAACCATTTCAGTAAAATAACGAATATGCAAACAGAATTAGCACGGACTCAAACCATTGCTAGATAAGAATTTTAATTTTCTTTCGTTCAATTGAACTAGTTCGTTCGCGAACTACCCAAGTCTAAATTCAATTTAAACGGCCAGAATTGATGAACAGATAAGGTATTGTGTTTCATCCTGACAACGTCAGACGACACACACACCTTTGATGACCCGGCAGAAACTGAGAGAGCTTGGCTGCAGAGTTTTGATGCTTCTACCATATAGATCAAGTCTTGCAGAGCCTTGAATACCTTGAAAGCCTGCAATATGCATTTGGATCAGTTTTTCGCTCAGAATACCCAGAGGTTCTACACAGATAAAATAATGGCCTTAGCCTAAAAATGGCAAAATGTTATCGATCAACACGGCACAAATTTGATTAAATAAAGCTCGTTCCAAGTATAAGAAAAAAGTGTTTCATTTTAGGTCAAATTTGTAACCGTACTTTTTCGAAAACTCAATTTAAAAAAAGGGTGTACATTTAGGATGAAAAGTAGTTAATTTTTAATGAAAAAATTTAAAAAAAAGTCCCCATTAGGATAACATTTGGTAACCCTACTTTTCTTACTTTTACATTTCCAACGGCTGACTTTGTTTGCATACAGTATGATCCGACTTTATAACGATCGAGTGATAGGGTCGATCATCGAACGTAGAGGTGCAAAGATGCTTAAACCATTTTGCTTTTTGTGTCTTTAATGTTTTCGATTCAAAAGACAACTTGCTGAGATTGCTTTTAGACTAGATTCAGTTTCCAAACTAATCTGCTACATTTATAAAAAAAAATTATTTAAATTAAACTAAGGAAATAATAAACATATTTCTGTAAAAGGTGCAACTAGCAGCGAGTAATAAGACCGAAGGTCAGCCACAAATTGCGGAGTGCCATGTGTGTGTGCAAAGATAACCGGACTACTAACTAACAATAAGTTAAGTCAAGCTTTGGACTAATTGTGGCAAAAATAAAATCAAATAATAAAGCATAATAAATCACAAAATGGCACAAGACACGCCTTAAAAAGTTAAAAAGGCAATAAAAATAAACAAAACATATTCTGCAACAATAGCAACAATGTACAAATTGCACGGAGAATTGCAAACACGTTGCAAACACTTGATGTTTGGCAAGCAAAAATATGTATTGCACTGTGTTGGTGGCTGACTTAGTGCCATTGTGTTGGTGGTTTAATTAGAGCAATTTAGAAATTCTCAACTACAGCAGCAGCAGCAGCTAGACAAGATTTGTGTTGCTGTAACAAAGATTGGCTATCGCTGCACAGAAAACTCACTCTGCTTGTGTGGAATGGGACGGTGAATGCCTGCCTGCCTCACTTGCGTGTGTTGTTGCGGTTTTGCTGTGCAATTTATTGAATACTTAGTGAAGTGAAACAAAGAATGGCATTGAAATGTTTGCCTTTAACATTTAACATGTGTTTGGGGAGGGGGGAGGGGGGGGGGGGGCGTTAGCTACTCAAAGTAATTGCAAAGGTGTGTTAAGTAAACGTTGAACGTTGTATTAGGAATATGTTGCTCAAATAAGCTACATTTTCAAAAGCTTTTTACAAACAATTTTATAAAGTTATTCGAGTCAAAGTTGAAGCGAAGTAAAAAAATATGTTTATATAAATAAAAGATATTTATAAGATCAATAAAAAAAACTCATTGAAAAAATTGTAAATATTTTTGGCAACATTAAAAAAAAATATAGCTACACATGTCTGCGCTTAAAATCACGTTTTTGCGTGCCAAAAGTAGAAATACGCGTTAAACTATAAAACATGTTTACCTACGCATGAATAATAATATTTTTTTTTTACAGAAGAGCAGATAGCATCATAAAAAAAAACTTCTGCAAAAACAACAAACTGATGGCATATAAATTTATTGCTCTCACGATCGTTAGTCGAAGATTAAGAATTAAATAAAGAAAAAATAAATTTATTCCATACATAGTTTGTGGCAGAGAACACGTAAAGCAGATGAAATAACAAAAAAATACTAAAAAAAAAACAACAAAAAAAAAATTTGGCAAAGTTGACAGACCCGCCGACTGACTGACTGGCTATACCAAGTTCAATGCCACGCTTAAGCTTTATTTACTTTAGTCTTAAAGCGGAACGAAATACTTGTCAGCTTTTGCTTGTTTCAGCGCGTTGAAGCATAAAATGTATGTGCTTTACTTTATTTTTAGTTCAAAACTAAGCCCACAATTTTCAGCTTATTTTGACATAAGCTTTGTTTTAATTGTCATGTTATTGTTATATATATTTTTACCTTCTTCTTACCTGCTCACAACTTGATTTTGCTCTTAATTTCATAGAATACGACAGTGAAGATGTAGCGTTTGCTGCATCATGTCTAAAGCTTTGTTTAGATATTTATACCCCCACGCGTACTGCGTAAGGGGTATATTAATTTTGTCACGACGTGTGTAACACCCAAAAGGAGGCGTGGTAGGTATGGAAAAGTATATATATTCTTGCTCAGCATCACCACCTGAGTTGATTTAGCCATGTCCGTCTGTCTGTCCGTCTGTCTGTCTGTCCGTCTGTCCGTCTGTCCGTCTGTCGACACGATTACAGCCGCAATTTTGAAGCTATCGTAATGAAATTCGATATTTAAGCTTTTTTTAAAAAAACTAAGATCAAGTTCGAGAATGGGCTAAATCGGATGAAAACCACGCCTACCTCCCATACAACCCAAAAATTGAAAACTCTGCAAAGAAGCTAATATTAAAGCAACAATACTGAAATTTGGTATATGTGTATTCTATATCAAAACTGAGATGTCTTAGAAAAATGGGCGTCATCCACCCACTAACACGCCCACCTCCCATACAACTTCAAAATTGAAAAATCTATAAATAGGCTAATATTAAAGTTACAAGACGGAAACTCGGTATTTGTGTATTCAATGTCAAAACTGAGGTGTGTTAGAAAAATAGGCGTCATCCATCCACTAACACGCCCACCTCCCATACAACCCCAAAATATAACAATCTATAAAGAGGCTAATATTAAAGTTACAAGATGGAAACTCGGTATTTGTGTATTCAATGTTAAAACTGAGGTGTGTTAGAAAAATAGGCGTCATCCACCCACTAACACGCCCACCTCCCATACAACCCCAAAATTGAAAAATCTATAAAGAGGCTAATATTAAAGCTACAAGACAGAAACTCGGCATTTGTGTATTCTATGTCGAAACTGAGATATGCAAGAAAAATGGGCGTCATACAAAATCTAACACGCCCACTTCCCATACAACCCCAAAATTTAAAACTTTTTAAAAAGGCTTATATTTAAGCTGCAGGAAAACAATTTGATATGTATGTTTTTTAGACACATACAAATAATAATATCTCTCAAAATCTCATACAGAAAGCTCTCCAATTTAATATTCTTCCACCCTTAAGAATCGGCCGTGGGGGTATTTTAACTTCGGCCAAGTCGAAGATATACCTTACTAGTTTTTTTTCTGTTCAGTCGTGTTCACAAAACACAAAATTTAACCATACAACACTATCGAAGACATGATGTTAATTTTATTTAATTTGTCTTTCACCAATCATCGCTAAAATCTCATCGTCTTCAACATCATAATCATAATAATTTTGGCTAAAATCGACAGAAAGACCTTTGAAAGCGTGACGAAAGTTCAAAGATCGTTCAACTTTTTCTCTTAAATTTCTACAAAAAGTGAGCAAAAAAATAAAAATGTCATAAAAAATAGTAAAAAAAAAATTTATAACAACGCAATTTTTTGCATGAAAACAAAATATTTACAAAGTAAGAAAGAGCAAATAATAAAAAATAAAATTACATATTAAAATATTTAAAAAATAATGAATAAAAAACATGTTTTTAAAAAAATCATCATGAAAATTTTAAGGCGCTTATTTTATAACACAACTTACATTAGAAAAAAAACAAAGAATAAAAAAATTTTTTAAAAAAATAATCATGAAAATTTTTAAGCGTTTATTTTGTAACAAAACTCATTTTAGAACATTTGATGTGTGCTTGCTTAATCATTGGTTTAGCTAGTAAGCTGTTAAGTTTTAACAGCGCCTTTAACGCAATTCTAACAGCACTGCTAGTCTACATACATAAGCTATTTAAGCAGCAGAAACATTTTAATAAATTTAAAATTCCACCTCATAACAGCTGTTATTCCTTTCTTCTTCATATCATATAATAACATTGTTGTTATTTTATTCAACACTCACTGCTATTTTTAGAATTTTTTGATGTCGTCTTCTATTGTTGTTGTTCTACTTCCCCCATATTAGCCATACGTACGTTCGCTACCTAACATGAGCTACTAAAACTTATATTATTTCTCATATTTCCCTCTGTTGTTTCACTTACTCATAGAATTCTCATCTGGTTCTTTTCACCGAGTATTCTTATAGTGCTAGCTTTGCTTGTTTAAGTTAAGACTATACTTCACAGGATCATTTCTGTAGTCAGTCTTTATTTACTTTTATTGCAAAATAAAAGATTCCACACCCGCGATGATGAGTTACATCGTTTTATCTGTAGCGTGAGGTTTTGAACATTGTATCCTTTGTTATCATTGGATCGTGTTTCTTCGATGATCGCTCGGTATAAACGGATAAAACGACTTCTGAGTGGTGTGAAACAACATTTTTAATTAATACATTTGACTTAAGTAACTTAAAATACAAAGTAAGCGTGAATTATATTTATATTTTCAAGATTTTAATTTACAAACTTTGTCGTTTCCTGTGAAAATTTAGTATTGGAATAATTCCGATAATTCGATTATTTGGTTAATAAAATAATGTACCTACATAACTATAAAAACTGAAATAAATATTTGACAGACTTCAAAAGTAATACATCGATTCCCTAATAAAACAAATCTTAAAAATAGTAAGTAAGAGCTAATATTTTTTAGAAGTAAAAGAAGATTTAATTTAGTGCAAGGAACTAGTGTCTCGACTTTAATACAATTTAATCTCATAATTCAATCTCTTAAGAAACTTCCAAATTTAAAAAAACGAAATATCTAAACCAAAAAAGCTTTAAGATAAAAAGATAAAGCTTTTAAAAAAATAACTCAATTCGAGATATAAAAATTTTCAAACTTTTTGTTTTATGTAGGTTAACTTCACAAGCGCTTTTTTTGGTCTTATCAGCGTCTTTGTATGGCATTTGGTTTAACAATTATGAATGACATTTCAACTTACATATCTCGAGTTTTTTTCGAATTTGCTTTCGACAAATTAGTTTAGGTTTGATGAAGATAATTCACACCAGGGAAGGGAAATGACTTTTCCGAAATTGTACCAAATCGAAATAAAAATTTTACTTTTTGACATCAAATTGTACTATTTTTTTTTTCTCCATGAATAATAAACTTTTTTAATATATTATTTAAAATAAAATAAAATTAATAGAAATGGACAAACATTTCAATATACATACATAGTTAAATAAATATAATGCTCTGCATTCAGTTTTTAAATTTTAATCAAGTTGCAGTTACCTGAGCCGGCCCAAAAATTAAGTTTTCAAGCAATTCAATTTATTTGACATTAATGCCTTCGTGCTAGAAAGAGACGATCATATAATAGAAAAATAAAATAGTAGAACTTATCAGGTTGGCAGTTCGTTTGAATGTATTGTAAATCAGGGATGATATTTGTAGTAGATATCTACTTTTTTACCTCTTTTCGATTTTCGAAAGCCCCCAACTCTTTATAGCCCAAAAAACGTCACGCATAGTTAAGATTTTGTTCTCAATATTGAAACCGAAAAATTGTTCGGTTTAACAAAAGATTAAAGAGAAGTTTAACAGTATTTATTTGGGTTATCCAATCAAAAAATTTTCAGATGGACGAATCGTCTGACGATGAACAGAACGAGATGATAGAAGTTATAGAGCCACATAATGTCGTTGATGTCAACGAAGAAGACGAGAAAGATGATAGCTAGGATATCGGCAGCAACGGAAATCAAGTACGTGCTCGTCCAGTTAACAATTTTGGCTTAAAAGAGTTGTAAAAAAGATTCAATTGGCATCGGAGAAAGTGAATCAGGATTTACAAAAATATTTGAGCCATTACGTCATTCCCGAGAAACCAAGAATTTTCGCAGGCTTCGGATTTTCAACTAATTTGATTGCTACCGATCCAGAAACTTGGACTGAGCATGAAGATTACCAAGAAGAGCAAGATATATTGCGTAATCTACACGTAGTCAACGGCGCCACAAAAAAAGGCGTAAATGTTATAAAGATTATATAAATTATTAAAATTAAAAAAAATTATAAAAATTTGTAAGTTATAAAATATATAAAAATTATGAAAGTTAAAAAAGTTCTAAAAATTATGAAAATTATAAAAAGTACACAAATTATAAAAATGATAAAAACTATAAAAATTATACAAATTTTCAAAATATGAAAAACGATTTAAAATTATAAAATTTATAGAAATTTTAAAATTATAAAAATGCAAATCATAAAAATTATGAAAATTATAAAAATTTTAAAGATATTAAAACTTACAAAATTACAAAATTATAATAAGTATCAAAATTATAAAACTTGTAAAAAAACAAAAATTATATATATGATTTTTTTTTTTAAAATATGTAAAAATATAAAAACTATTAAAATTATTGTAATTGTAAAGTTTTAAAAATTAAATATTTGTGGAGATTGAAGAAATTATAAAAATAATGAAAATTTTTAAAATAATAAAGTTTATAAAAATTTTAAAATATATAAAAATTCTTAAAACTGTAAAAATAAAATTTATAGAAATGAAACGACGCCACAAGAAGAGGCGTTATATTAGGAAATAATCTTTTTGCATCAAGTCGTCGTCGAAAATCGAAAGAAATACATATCCATCCCATGAAAAAAATAAATTTATTGTCTTACAATTATAGTTAAAAAGTTTCTCATTTCTTATTTCTGACAGGTATGCTGTATGCTCGATACAAATTTGGAGAAGAAAAGTTAATTTGGGTCAGTCTCTCATTGCAGCCTATTGGAATGCACCCTGGGAGCGATGGAATTTTAGAAAAAAAAGTTTTTTTAAAAAATATACATGTATAGGTGTAGATGTTGCGATAAAATGTTGGAAAGAAAAAACCAGGAGATTGGGGCAGGTTTGTTTCTTAAAAAGTTCGGAAAAAAAAATTTCTTGGGGTCGGTCGAACATTTCATTCTATGTTAGTTAGTTATGAAGGTTTTCGGCTAATTTGTCCACTTCCCACCAACCTTTAACACCGATGCGGCCAATTTTTTGTCGAACCTCACAAAATTTAAGGTTTCTGGGTATCAAAATCCCGTTACTAAAGATCTCCAAGTATTACTGTCCCACACCTAGTGCCTCAGCAACAAAACAAAAGCTTTATTTAATAATACTAGTATCGCCTGGGTTCGAAATTCGACCAATTTTTTGTTTGCCTTTTTATAATTGTAGACACAAAATATTTGGTGCACTTCTACTCCACACTCTGATTCATTTAAAAAACAATTATCAATATCGTTTGAGAAACACGAGAGAAAATTGTTCCTAACGCCTATTTATATATATAGATTAACAAAAGGAACTCTCACGTCCGAAAAAGTACTTTCAGAAGAGTAAAAAAACTCCCCTCCAAAATTATCAAATATCATCACTGTTGTAAATATGGTTGTAAAAATTCACAAAAAAGGCACTGAAAACTTTAAGAAATACAAAAAAAAAAGCGAAGAAAGTCGAAATGACGAAGACCAAGTGTATGCAAATGTACTAAAAATGTCTTCGTGGTACTTACGTACTTTTTATTATGAAATTGTACTGAAAAAGTACAATTGTACTGAAAAACCCAACACTGATTCACACTAAAAAAAAAATAGTAAAAATCTTTCGAAAAAACTACTTGTTTCGAAATAAGTACCTACTTTTAATAATATTTTTCTAGTTTTTGTTTCATAGATCTAATTTTAAATTTTTACAAAAATATGTAGAAAAATAAAATTATATAAACGATTTAATCTTAAAAAGACTCAAATAAAATCGAATTTTAAAAAAATTCTCTTTATATTATAAAATTATCATATTCCGAGAAACTTATTTCTAAAAAAAATCGAAATTGTTCTTAATTCATTACATAAGAATTTTATGAAATTTATGAAATTATGAATTTTATGAAATCTTGTACAAATGTTTAATTTCCTTGTGAGAAGAACAATTTGATAAGTTAAGCACGACAATAGTTTTTTAAAAACTCACACTCATTAAGTAATGCATCTTATCTTTAAATCCAGTAAGATAAAAATTTTGGTAGTTCTTTCTAATTTCATTCACCATTTCAATCGTTTTGGACCAACAAAATTTGTTCGGGAGGAAAAAAGTATCATTCAATAGTTTCTCGCAGTCATCAAAACTTTCATTTCTTAAAAATTCAGTTTTAATTTAATTTTGATTTAAAAGATTCTCAAATTAAATTTTGAATGTTCTTTAACTTTGAGATATCCCTTTTTTGTTTTAAAATCATTATTTTTTTTTAAGTCACTACACGTAGTGCAGTAAATTTTATTTTTCACTATTTCACTGCTGATAGAGGTAGAATCGAGTGAAGTACACATAGTTAACAAGGAGACGTAACGAATTTTGTTTTATCGGATTTTGCGACTAGATTCTGTAACTGTGAAAATATTTAGTACGAGCAATTTTGTAAACACAAAATTATTTTCCACTTTTTCACTTATTCTCTTGAAGGGTTCAAAATTCCCAGAAGAAAAGATTTTTCCAGAGTCAGTACTTTTATTTTTCAAGTTGTACACTTATATTGAGATGAAAAAATTGCGCCGCAGACAAAAAATAGTTATAAAATATCTCGCGATTTTTCGTAACTATTTTTCATGCTTGAATATTTAACGAAATGTATTTTTTTGATTTTAGTTCAAAGTTAAAAACGCCGCAGGTGAACAATTGTTATAAAAAAATCGCGCGATTTTGTATGATAATTTTTCATGTTTGGAAGGTTAGATAGTATTGGATTTTTATAAATTAATACCTAATTGAATAGGTCATCGTATGCCCTCGTGCTACCCACATTGCTTAAATTTAATAAAAAAAAAATCGAAAAAAGGTAAATGTGTTAAGTCCATTTTTTCAACTTTTGACCCCTATAACTTCTAAACCAGAAGTTCTTCTAAACCACAATTGAACTTTAGAGCCCCAAATCAATGTCATAAAAAAAAATATAACAAATTTTGAGTTTCCATAATTCATCAATCATACCAAATTTTTATACAAATATGTATCTACCTGCATAAAAAAAATAATTTATCTTTATTGAACAAAAACAATATAATGAAAATGAAAAAATTGGAACTCTCAAATAATTTTTCTGTTTTTTATTAAAGGGCGACATGACATTGGCCGTTGTTTTAAATCGACTTTTTTATAATTTTGTATTTTAGTAAATATTCTTAAAATTCTAAAAAACAAATTCATGGAAAAAATCATGGAAAAACTCTTACGGGTTCAAAAGTTACAGTCGGATTAGTGAGAGCGCATTTTGATTTTTCTTTGCATTTTTCTTTGTTCACAAACTTTGAACGCGTTTATCTCGTAACCATGTGTTTCGTACTGGTTGCGGCACTACGGGTTAATTTTTTGATGAATTTTTTTTTGTTTTTTTTTATTTTTTTAAACTTGATTCGCTATCGTATGACACGAACTTTTTTTAAATTTTTTTTCGATTTTTTATGAATTTTTAAAGTCAATATTTTTTTCGAAAAAACACACTTTAAAATTTGGAACATCACCAAAAATTAAAATTTGTTAAGATTAAAATAAAACAATTTTTTTCAGATCGGACAATTTTTGCGACTTTCAGCGCTGCAACCACGAGGCCCCGTTTTTTTTCTCTGCCGCCAGTTTGGAGCTCTATAAAACCATGCTGGAGTGAAAAATATATTTTTTTGAAATTTATTTTTTTTGTAGTTTGTTCAATACTCTACAATAATAAAATAATAAAAGCAATCTTGGAAAAATGTTTGTGTTTGAGTGAGTTATGAATTTTTAGTAAAAAAACCTGTTTTCTATGACGCGAATGTTATGTCCCACCTTAATAGAAATTTTAAATACAAAAGTTGAATATTTTTTTAGAATCCAAAATTGTAAGTGGAAATTCTTCTGGCAACACTGGTGGCAATTCTGGTTTTTGCACTAAAATTGTATTGAAATGGTACGTTCAAAAATATATTTACTACCTATAAAAAATAACCATCAAGATTCGTATATTATCAAAATCAAACTATAGTCCGTTTCAAAAGAGAAGAACATTTTTTAGTTTCAATTTTCGATGCGCAGTGCGAAACTATTTTTAAAGCTAGAAAATTTTTTAGAGCTTAATTTTTTGCTCTTTTTGTACTGCTCGCTGAACTTTATGCTTTTTTGAGTGTTTTTTACTATTTTTCTATATATTTAAATGCGCAAACATTCAGAACAAATCATCGCTC
Organism: Tetanocera ferruginea; assembly: GCA_958299015.1. Lineage (NCBI taxonomy): Eukaryota > Metazoa > Arthropoda > Insecta > Diptera > Sciomyzidae > Tetanocera > Tetanocera ferruginea. The sequence goes on from OY282640.1 coordinate 139,812,447, forward strand.
AAGTACGGTGTTGCACCGACGGTCTGCAGCAACCTACATCCTGAGGTTCAATTAACTTTTAAACTAAATGGAATTTGAAAAACTTTTTAAGGAAACAACCTTAGTTAGGAAGCATAGAACAGTTCAGAAAAATTATTTCAGGTCTCTAAATTATTTTCCAAAGAAAAAATTGTGAAGTGAAATTTTGGCTAACAAATTATTTTTTGACACCCCCCTTTTTTTCAATTTTGATTGGTTGACTTTGAAAAATAAAATTCAGTACTTCCGCAGCGCAGTTGCGATGAACAACAAAATTCAGGAATATTCATTAATTTTTCTGCTCAGAGAATATTCAATTTTTTTTTTAATGTCGACCAATCAGAATGAAGAACACTCTCAAAATTACTTTCTTATTTTCAAACATGCGCGAAAATGTTCTTCTCTTTTGAAACAGGCTATACACAGGGCTGCCACTCTCAAACATTTTTTTCTACCAAATTTCATCCAAAAATTTACCAAAATGAAAAATAATTTACCAAACACAAAAAAATTTTATTTTTGAGTTAAAGAAGCAATACTTTTAAACATATTTATACCCCCACGCGTACTGCGTAAGGGGTATATTTATTTTGTCACGACGTGTGTAACGCCCATAAGGGGGCGTGGTAGGTATAGAAAAGTATATATATTCTTGCTCAGCATCACCACCTGAGTTGATTTGTGTTTATATTGAGTTGTCCGTCTGTGGACACGATTTAAGCCGTAATTTTGAAGCTATCGTAATGAAACTTCATATTTAAGTTTTTTTCTAAAAAACAAAGATCAAGTTCGAGAATGGGTAAAATTGGATGAAAACTACGCCTACCTCCCATACAACCCCAATAATGAAAACTCCATAAAGAAGAAAATATTTAAGCTACAAAACTTAAATTCGGTATTTGTGTAACTTATGACAAAACTGAGGTGTGTCAGAAAAATGGGCGTCATCCATCCACTAACACGCCCACCTTCCATACAACCCTAAAATTGAAAACTGTATAAAGAAGCTTGTGTCGAAGCTACTTAAATAAAATTAGGTATTTATTCATTTTATATCAAAACTAAGGCGTATTCGAAAAATGGACGTCATCCACTAACGAACACGCCCACCTCCCATACAACCCCAAAATTCAAAACTATATAAAAAGGCTTCTGTCAAGCTACAAAATTAGATATTTATTCATTTTATGTAAAAATAAAGACGTGTTAGAAAAATAGGCGTCATTTGCCTATGAACACGCCCACCTCCCATATAACCCCAAAATTTAAAACTCTACAAAAAGGCTTCTCTTTAAGTTACAGGCAAAAAATTAATACATTTGTATTTTGTATCAAAACTAATTGTGGAAGAACAATGGGCATTATCCGCCTACGAACACATCCACCTCCTAACAACCCATAAAAGTGAAAACTCTATAAATAGCCCAATATTTAAGCTAAAGAACTGAAATTGGTGAACCACTTAGGAACACGCCCACCTTCCATACAACCCGAAATTGAAAACTTTATAAAGAGCTACTATTTAAGATTTTGTACCATTACGAATCGGCCGTGGGGGTATTTCAACTTCGGCCAAGTCGAAGATATACCTTACTAGTTTTTAATTAAATTAACATTTATTGTACGCTTGAAGATGTTTCATCGCTTTTCACATTGATCGCCTTCTTTCTAATAACATATCTAAACAGAAATAACATAATCGCTTAGAATATAAATTTTAAGAAAATCAATTTATTAAAAATAAAAACTTACTTATCCATCTTAGCCATGATACAAAAATACAGATAGCATTGATAGCTGCTTATTTTCTCTTCAGAAGGGAACTGGCTGCTGTCAAAAAACGGCAGTCAAAGCAAAACAGTTACTGGCCACATTCAGCGTAGTCAACTGTTGTGACAGTGTACCTAGGTGAGCTATGTTTTAGCTGAATAGGTTGCTATATGAAGCGTCTTAAAGTTGTCAAGTTGACGAAATGTTAGTCATGTACCGTTTATGTGTAGCCTATTATACTATTACAATAATTCATACTATTTATTTATAATTTTTCAATTTTAAGTGCATATGGGCATCTCCCAAAAAAGGTCCACCAAAAGTGAAGAAAAACATTTAAATAAAGTACTCTAACAGCTTTTAAATTAATTTTTTTTTATTTTGATTAGTATTACTGCTATGTAACTTGAATTTAACTTATTATGATGTATTTTAATTAAAATTTATAATGAACATCTTTACTGTATTTTACTATGGTGGAAAAATTTGTCGCGTCCGTATTCGTGCTATATCTATTTAAAAAAAGGGAAGAGATAATTCTAATATTTCATAAGTCTACGAACAATAGTTATCCTTTGACCTCCAATAACATGTATATTATATATAAAAAAAAGTTCTCAAAATTAGCTAAATTTTGCATATTTCTATACGACTTTAAACAAACTTCTGTTTTTGTAGCGTCCGTTCCATTGAATGATTGCTTATTTCTTTGTACTGATTTGTTTTAAATCTCGCCAATTTTTTTTTAAATGTAGCACTCTTTCATCGCGTTAGAAAACTTAAAATACATATCGGCTCATTTTGTTTCTTTCCTGTTTTTCGAGTAGTTAAAACCGTGCGAATGTCGCGTCCGTGCCACTGGGAGATGCCCATATGTAATTCATGTGCATATTTTTGATTTTTAAATACTTAAAAAATATCTAATATTAAACTGCATTTTAAAAAAATCATACAGAAATTATAAGTATTTTACTATGTGTTGAAAATTGTTTCCCACCATCTCAGATTAATGTATATGTAATTAATTAACACAGATTCAAAGTTGAAGTTTTAATTTCTGAACAGTTGAGACAGTAGCTTAAATTTTAGCGTCTCCCAACCTCATCAGTTTTACTGAACGCTATCAAAATTTAATTTTACTCAAGTTTTGGCAATATTGAGTATGCTGAATGTGCCCTTTGTATTATGTTGTTTGCTTATGAGCGCTCTCTTCTTCGATATATTTTTTGACAATTTGAAGAAGTCGACGGAAACGTCAATACTACCTGTAATTTTGTATCATGATCTTAGCGATACATCAATTTCTTTCCTAAGCCGACGATCTAAGCAACTACCAAATTCAAATTTTTGACATTTTGCTTTGCGTTCATTCGTGTAATTTCACTTGATGCGTTCAATTATATATTTTCAATTATTTTCAATCCTAAGGATGGTAGTTCACAATGAGCATGATTGATATAATTTTTATACAATCATTTTTTGAATTGCAACTTATTTTAAATTTTCATTGATTTTAAATTTACCAAACCAAAAACAAATTTACCATTTTACCAAGTCGAAATGTTTTTACCAAATTTGGTAATATTTTACCAAAACGGCAGCCCTGCCTATACATATTTTTAGCAGTGTATCTTAACAAATTTCATTTACATCTGTTTAAATAGTTTCTATTTTAGAAACTCTTTTGGGTGTAAAATTTAGATTAATATCTTAAAACTATATATTTCATGCTTAATTTATATTTAAAGTTACTTAAGTCAAATGTATTAATTAAAAATGTTGTTTCACACCACTCAGAACTCGTTTTATCCGTTTATACCGAGCGATCATCGAAGAAACACGATCCAATGATAACAAAGAATACAATGTTCAAAACCTCACGCTACAGATAAAACGATGTAACTCATCATCGCGGGTGTGGAATCTTTTATTTTGCAATAAAAGTAAATAAAGACTGACTACAGAAATGATCCTGTGAAGTATAGTCTTAACTTATACAAGCATAGCTAGCAGTATAAAAGTACTGCATGAAAAGAACCAGATGAGAATTCTTAGAATAAAACACATAACAAGAGAACAGAATTATTATTAATAAGAGCTGTTTTAGTGGTTGAACAACATAGCAGAAAATAAAAATCTACAACAACAACGCTAGGCAGAAGGCAGTGTCATTAAAAATATTGTATGAGTTGCTGTTATGGTGGGTAGAAAAACAACAAAATAAAAACTCAACTAAAAAAAACAACAATAGGCAAAAGGCAATGTTATCAAATGTACTACAAAAGTCGCTGTTGGCGGTGGGTTGAAAGATAGCAAAATAAAAAAAATTTAACAAGAACAACAACAACAAGTTGTTGACTAATTTGTTGGTATAGCTGAACTGAACCACCACCATTTGACAACAGCTGCTTGCTAAAACTTTGTTTGCATAGCAACAATTTTGTTCTGTTCACTGCTAAATGTTAAGCAACAGCGTTAAAGTCGCTCTGTTAGCATTTAATAGTTTGAATAACAGCTTAAATAACAGAGCGTTTGTTATTAAAATTTTGAGATGACTTTTTTTAAATTTTTGCAAATAAGGTAATATTGCTGAATTGAGGAAACGAAAAAAAGAATTATCAAAAATAACTTTATATATGTTTGTGACTGTTATGATTTAATTATGTATTGAGATTTTTGTTATGAAAATTTTATTATTTTAAAAGGCTGATATATAGCGACCGAGATTTATAAAATAAAAAGAAATTTACATAAAAAACTCAATATATAAAATCTTTATTTAGATTTTTGTTTTATATGGAGCTTTTAGTGTGATTCAAGCAAAAGTTATGACATAACATATGAAGCAGCTTTCATGAAACTTATATGACGATAGCAAACATTTTGAAGCAGGATTAATCGAAGTATAAATATTGAACTATTGTTTATCAACACAGAAAATCAACTGTTTTGCTAAAAAAACTTCCTTTTCTTACCTGCTTTATTGAATTGTAACTTACAACATTTTTTGTCGCCCCCCCCCCCCTCTCCCCCCTCTAAATGCTTAAATGCTGATAATAGGCTTGTCGGACATGCCGGACCTTGTATTGTGTCTAAAACGCATTTATTTAAATTTTAATAAAAATTTAAAAAACATTTTTAATTAACACCTTCTGTTTTAACAAAACCTTTCTTTTTGGAATTTATTTTCAGGTAAGACAGCGGCGGCTTTAACGGCATATTTATTAAACACCATAAATCAAGCAAAAACACTTCAACAACAAGAACAACAACAACAACAATATGACATGGCCATAACACTGAGTCCGTAAGTTGAAATGTCTTTTAGGTAAATATTCAGGGTCAACAGCTAAGATATGATCTAATTTCAACGCGTAACATTTTGATTAAAGGCCGCTACAACTAAATTGGACAGCTTTTAGCAGAAAAGCTCTTTGATAATTTTATTAACTTTGAAGAGCTTTTCGCACGAAAATTAAAAACAAAAAAAATAATAACATGCTTAACGTTGTGCCAAACTTTATGCTACAATTACTAATTATAAAGTGATCTGCATATATTTTAACACTCCCTACTGAAGGTCATGTCATCTATCAAGCAGTATTATTTTAAAGAGAGACATTTGGTTATACTTGTTAATTTAAGGCATGCATAATTGTGGGAATATTTTAGCATTTTTTATTGTTTAAAATTTGCTCGGTTTGAATTTTTAATAATTTAATGCAATTTATTGAGACAAAAAAACGCCAAAATTTAACTGAGCCCACATTTAGTTCGACTTTGTCGCACTAAGAAACTTAAGAAACCACTCCTTGCTGGCATTTTTCTAGTCATTTGAATATATGTTTATATGTTTGTGTGAATGTTTGCAAGGTATTTTAGTCTAGCTTTGCTACGATATAGAAAATCGAACATGCCTGAAGTGACATTTTAACGATTTTCTGTGGTTTCGATTTGTAGTCTGCGGCAGCATGCGTTGTTGACATTTTGTGTTTCTCTGAAAAATTGAAGCAGTTTTCAAGCCGAAAAGCACTTTATTGCTATGTTGTAATATTGATTGATTTATAATTTTTTTTTATCGTTGTCTAGCACAGCACAATTATGCAGGAATTTTTATTTTGAAAAATAGAGATTGTTAAATGTCTGCTTAAAAGTTGCAAAAAATGAGTTTAAAAAACTATTTATGGTGAACGCAACTAAAACTTAGTTAAACTCTCAAAGATGTTCACAAAGAACAATTATGTATATAAAATTCTACTGAAAACATAAAATTCTACTCCTTGTAATCTGAACAACCTTGGATTGCACTTGAACGTCCAATTAACCAATAACACAGTTATGACAAAAATACCATTTTATTTCGTGCTGAAAATTAGTAGGTACCATGGTGTCGAAAAGCTCTCACAGTAAGCTTTTTAAGTAGGCGTGGATCTAACATCTAGTTTGATCGAACATAACGTAACATAACATAGAATCAAAATAACATAATATAACACATTATAATATAACTTAAGAAAACATAACATAACATGACATAATATAATATAACATAACTAGCATAACACAACACAACCTGACGAAACTTAACAAAACAAAAAATAACATGACATAATAAAATATAACATAACATAACCTGACATAACATAATATGGGACAGACCCGTAGCTAAGGTGGAGATTTTTGGGGTTCAAAACGCCCCCCTGCATTGGCATCGATAAGTAGACAACAAAAAAAAAACCAACTCAAAGCAATAAAAACAAATTTTGATATTTTCCATTAAAAAAATTAATGTTAAAATCAAAAATTTAAATAGTTTTAGAGAAAAATTTTAAATTTATAGTTTCTTAAAATATCAAATAAAATTTTAATTGGTAATAAAGGTCCTAAAAATAAAGGTTCTGTTTGAATAATGGTCATAAAACAATTGTAAGAAGTCACAAAAATTGCTTTTTTTATATGATTATAGGCCAATTTTATACTTTATTATTAACAATTTATTAAAACGTGTATCAAGTATGAATGCCATCGGTTAAGTAGTTTCGAAGATATTACAGTTATTTCTTAAAACCTTAAATCTTTTAATTGTTAATAAATTTAATTTAAAACAAAAAGTCATACATATTTAATAAAAAAGTTATTATATTGATCAATTTTGGAGGTTAAGCAATGGTAGTTATATTAGTTAACTGCATTATCATAAATAATAATATAGAAAAGTATTATAAGACTGACATAACTTTGACATTAAAAACAAAACATTAAAACATATTTGAAATGCGTGCAAAAAGCCAGATTTCAAAAATACAAAAACCTACCTATACTCAGAAAAAACCATCATCTTTTTCTATTTTAGACAAAAAAAAAACTCTTTTTCAAAATAAAATTTTCTTCAATTATATCTTCAATTATTATATCTATTTTCTTAAATAAAATATTGCTTCACTTTTGAGAAATAGAAATTTTTCATGTCTCATATAATGATAAGTATTTTTCTCATGAAAAAACTTCTCATTTATAGAGAAAAATTTATTGAAAATTTAAAATGTTTCCTATATTTTGATAAAAAATTCACTATGCGAAGTATTTTCTTCATTAAAAAGAAATCTTTTTTCAAAAATAAATACTTTTCTGCTCTAAAAACGTTAACTTTTTATATATTTCTCTTTTTCATGGAAGCTTTTTATCAGTTTTAAGAAATATTTAGTATCAAATTTAGAGAAAAGCATTCTCTGGAGCAAACTCTATAACATTTTTCTCTAAATATGATGCCTTTTTTTTCATATTCCGAGAAACTTTTTTCTGAGTGTGGTCATAAAGTTCCTTAAATAAAGGTTCTATTTGAATAACGGTGCAACAATACAAAATACCTGAGAGATAATGCTATTTTCTGGTAGATCTTGTCGAGTTAAGGAATGTTCTGAAAATTTTCCGGACACCCCCAAAATAGGGACTTATGAAAAACAAAACGGATTTTGACTACCTTTGCCAAATTATTGGCCTAAAACTTACCTGATTGCCAACGAATTTTAAAAATTTTACCGAATTCTGAAATTCGAAACTTCCAACGTAACTTAACGATATATATATTGTTTGGGACAACTTAAGAAATCTATGTGTATTTACTGTGCAAATACAACTTTTTTAAATTTTTCGACTTTTTCCAAATTTGTCGATTTTTCATAAACTTAATTATATAGAGTTTATAAAATTATATATATAAATTCATATATATATTTAATTAAAATCAAAACGTAATCTGTTTTTAAAAAATCGGTTTTAAAAATGGACAAAGTTATTAAACTTTTTATGAAAATAGATTTTAAAGAATGCCAATATAGGTACAAGAGTGGTGCCCGTAAGGTTTTACCGATTTCTTCCATTTTCCGTATACATCTATTAAATACTCTATTTTTCTGGCATTCTCACTGAGTTTCGTTAGGATCGGCTTATTTTTATATGTACCTCCCATACAAAATCATGCAGAAATTTATTATAGGTCGAAGGGAGTTATCCCTCAGGTCTTATCAATTTATATAATTTTAAGTATACATCTATTTCTCTAATTGTCTAGCCCTCTGACATAATTTTGATTAGATCGGCCAACTTTTGTATGTACCTCTCATACAAAATAGTTAAATAAAATGAATATACTATTGGTCCAAGGGAAATACCCTAGAAACTGACCGATTCTAACCATTTTTGAAATTTTTTTGATTAGCTTAAACGAACCAAAGTTAAGCATCCAAAGTTTATAATCATAGGGGCACTCCGTCTATTTTTATATTTTAAAAACAAAAAGCTTGACAGACTGCCTTTAAAAACAGGTTCATAGTATTTTATATAGTATATTATTCGAAAATATTCTTAAAGTGGTAGGTAAAAACGTATTCATTTTAAAAAAAAAAGAATCGAAAAATTTAATTTTGATAGTAAAAGTCAACTTATATTAGTGGTGACTCAGTGGTGGGCAGAGTCTGTTTCAAGAGAAGCAAGCTTGTTCTGAGAAGGTCACACAGTGTCCAGTACATGTTAGACGAACAAAATTATTTTGTCAACTTTTTTGACAGTTTTCAATATTTTGATGTATTAAAAAAAGCAATAATGCTTGCACGAATTTTGGACTAGAATTTTGGGCGTCTCTTTTATAACTTTGACTTTTTTGCATCATCTTGTAAACAGTTGAAGTTACAAAATAAAAACTGCAGATAAAAGTCTAATAAGTTATTTCACTAAATAATTCAAAATTAAAATTTGGCCCACTAGTTCGGGCGTAACATCTCCCATACAATTGTAATTTATTATGGACTATAACAAGGAAGACAGTAAAGCTACAGCCTTAGTTCATGTAAAAAATCTAGGTAATGATAACTTACCTTTAACAAGTTACCATTACCACCTGCTATACAACTAAAATACATTTTAAGATATGACTGAGAAAATAGTACAACTACGATAACCAAATTTTAAGAAAAATTATAGTTTTTAATTACTTGAATTGGGCGTGTTACTTGCCAAAGAAATTTTATTTATTTTAGTCTATAATAAAGAAATTAATGTCATATTTAATAGGAAAAGGGACCTTATTGTAATAGATTTTAATAGAAGATACACTGAGGGGAAAAAAAGCATATTAAAATTATCTACGTCCGTGCATAAATTATGTTTAACCCTATCACCGCCGCGAGTGCCATATGGCACTTCAGAATGCAACAAGTTGGAAAAATATGCTCTAATTTCATCGCATTCGCACCAGAGAACTGCAATGAGTATCCGACAGAAATCGGATACTCAAATCATACCCGAGATACCCGAGTTTCTTTCTGTTATCTGCCCTATCCATACTCAATAAAATATGTAAAATACTTAAGACTCATTCGCTCATTAAAATAATTTCGGGTATGAGTTCATACTTATATACCCGAGATACCCGAGTTTCTTTCTGTTATCTGCCCTATCCATACTCAATAAATTATGTAAAATACTTAAGACTCATTCGCTCATTAAAATATTTTCGGGTATGAGTTCATACTTATATCCGAGAGTGGCGTGATCCGAACCACTTTGATTTGTTTTCAATGAGTGTGTTGAGTTTGTGTATATGAAGGAAGCTCGACCCGAGTGTATTTTGAGTGTATCCTGAGTACTGCTCTTTCTCTGCCAACGCCTCTATTTTGTTTGGATTTGAAAACAAACAAAACAAAAAAAAAACAAAAAAGAACACGTGCTTCTGTTACACACAAAGACCTGGTTTACTTCTCACTGCTGCGCTCATCTGCGCTCTGCTTCACATCAGTGGCAGAATGAACCGAGTGATTCGGGTGTTTTTGTCGATTATGAGTTCTTGGGTAAGTATGATAAGTATCAGCAAGACGACAACAACCATAAGTATTTTTGAACTTAAAAACCCGATCTTTGCCCGATCCAACTTGTGATTGAGTATACTCATATTTATTTGAGCCGCCGCATTGCAGCCAGTGTTGCCGTTTTGGCTATTTATAGCCAAAAGTGGCTATTTTTTTTTTATCGTGATCAGTTTTGGCTATTTGGCGATTTTATTTTGCATTTGGCTATTTTTTTTACACGGCTATGTTTTTGCATTCCGGCGAAAATTAATTTTTTATTTTACATATAACATTTTCAATTGCCTGTGAATCGCCAGCTAATCGCTTGGAAGATCAAGCAATTGCCTTTGAGCTCATCTGAGAATCATCCGGATATCACCGACTGTAAGCTGCTTAGGCTGATTCGCCGGGAATATTCGCCAATGAACCGCCGAGAAGAGTTATAAGAAATTCGCCGAAAAGGGTGGCAAACGAAGTCCTTTTAAGAGTCCTTAGCAATTTGTTCTAAAGCATTGTTGTTCTGTCCGAATTCAATGAATTTTTTTGTGAATTTGTTTTTATTTCGCTTCGATATAATGCGACGTTGTTTCCTAACTATAATAGTTCATCAACTTTTTGATTAATTTTAACGATTTTTCAGAGCCTGCTTCATATTCCCTGATAGATTTTGAACATTTTTCAAAAATCCATCCTCCAACAAACGCCAAAATGAGCGAAGGAAGATTTTGAAAATTTTTGTGACTCGCGCATTCATTGCTTAAGCATTTGAAAAGGGATGCATTTTCCCAAAAAACACTTGGGCTAATTACTGGTGCATCGCAAAATTAACTTCTCTGCCAATCGTCTTCCAAATGTTTGCAGGGAAATTATTTAAAATTTGAGAGTGAATTCTCTCTTCATTTGAACACGACCTGCCAGTGATGCTAATCGTGCAGCCAATCGCAAGAATATCCAATAATTTGACATGTGACATCTCGAATCACGTGGCACATAAGAGTATGCAACAATGTATATAACTTTGATCATTGAAAGTAATTGTGGTTTGTTTTCAAAAGTAAAATTAAGCAAGTCAGCATGGAAAAGTAAGTTGACGAGCACTCCGCCACACATAAAAAATTCTTCACTTGTTTCACTTGATTTCACTTTCTCACCTACTTATCTTTCTCCCATTTCTGAACCAAGGTAGACTTGACTGAATAGGTTTAACACCTGAAATCCTTGGTTCGAAGCTAAAAAAAATGCAATACTTTGTTTTACTTCCGAAAATGCAAACCTTTATTTTATGAAGTTTTCTCTACTCTTATCAAGTATAAAATAAATGAGCTAAGGTCCTTCTATATTAAAGGTCCGTCTATTTAAAGGATATATGCCCTAAATATGTTTAAAACATGCTCTTATATTTTTAATTTATAATTTTATATAACATACTTAAAAACAAACTGTTTGTAAATCTATTTCCAGTAAAAAACGGTACTATGTTGTACAAAAAAAACAAGTTAGTTAAAAAAGGTATGAATGTTAGTTTTGTTTCTTTTTTTCTAATACAATTAATAAATCTTTTGGCTATTTTTTTTACATTTTGGCTATTTTTATTTTGTGTTTTGGTTATAAAAATAAATTTACTTCGGCAACACTGATTGCAGCTTCGTCAAAGTGAGTATGAATAGGGTTGCGTGCGGTTAGGGTTGAGTAGGTTTTTGGATTCATTTTTTTCGGATCTACTCAGAGTCTCAAGAAAGCTACCCGTTGCAGTTCTCTGATTCGCACACACATTTTTGTCGCGATTATATGGCACTCGTGTACTGGGGGGTTAGGGGTCGGTGGCGGTAAAATGTGATGATGGCGTTTTCGTTCTGGGAAAAAGAAAGTAATAAATCGCGCCACTATTTTGTTTTTGTTTGCTTTTTGCTCATGTTCAAACATGCAATGGCATGGCTTGTTGGTTGTGCGATTGACTCTCATACAATAGCTACGGAAGTTCAGGTTCGATTCTTGTATTGAACGGTTTTGAAGACTTATAAATTATATATTTTTTAATAATTACGTATTTATTTTATAAATCGTTTTTGTATAAATATAATATTTTTTTCCTTTAGTGGTTCCTTTTCCAGTGAAACATTGGAAATTAAGCTATCATAAAAAAATTATATGAATTGTTCGACTTTCTAAGTACTTAAAATTGCACAAAATTTGAAAGTGATTGGATAATTGGGCGTGGTGAAAGTCAAGGTATGATTAGTAAATTTTATGAAAAATTCTTATTTGCGATACATTCATGCAAAATATGTGTTATTGGACTGATACTTCCGAAAATTATGCTGATATTGATGAAGAGAAAGAAGCGAATTAACCTAAGAAACTAATAATATCGATAAAAAATAATGCATAGAAATTTCTTTAAGTAGGATTTTGAATGAATAATGCGTCAATTTTAAACTTTTTTATACTCGAATATTATTTCTATAAGTTGACAATTTTTGAAAAAATTTTATTCTTACATTCCTAATGTTTGAATCCAAAATAGTTAATCTAAAAATACAAATTGTGGAGTAAATATTGTCGTTATGCAGTCATGTTAATCATAAAAATGCTTCTTCTAAACATAAAAATCAACCGTCAATACGTTGAAAATTTAAATCGTTTGCAATAAATAATATTAAATATGTTTTTTTCTTCTGAAAAAATGTTTAATCATGATTTACTGAGTATAACTAAAACCTGACTTTATAACTTCTATCCAATTTAAAAAAAAAAAAAACCGCAATACTAAACGCTGTGCAAATGCAAGAAACCTCATCGCACGCATCACCACGACACAGCTCAATTTCAGTTAAAACGGAAATGACGGTTTATTTCGGAAAAATTGCCAAGTGTTGCCAATTTAATAAACAAAAAAAAAAAAACACACTGTTTGATGCGCTTTAAAGAGCCTTGAATAATTTTTTACTGACTGTCCGCCTGTATGGCTGCAGACAGTTGTGTGTTGGTTACAAATTTTAGCTAAATTGTTGTGGTGTTTATTGTTTTTGGCACAACATTTAAAACATTAAATTTTTTTTTTTGGTTTTCTTGTAGTTTTTTCATAAGTTGTTTTTGCAACGGAAATTTTGTGGTTTTCACTTTAGATACATAGTTAGTTTGATTGGTGTGACGAATTGATTGACTGAGTCACAAAGTGCATAAGTGGTGGCGTGCATGCATGTTTATAATTTGTTTTTTTTTAATGCTTGGTTCCAGTAGAAATGGGTCAAGGAGTTTGTGGCTTTAAATGGCATTTTTATGGTAACTGATAGCAGTTAAATCGCGAGTTTTCAATGTTTTCATAGGACTAAATAAGATAATCGTATAAAATAGCTCTTAAATTTGATTTTATTTTAAATGTATGCAATCTGATACTGAGACTTGTCCTTCGATTTTAAACTTAACCTTAGAAATTTCAATTTTAAAAGTTTGATGTTTTTTGCCATTCGATAGGACCAGTGCCGGATTAACACACAGCGGGGCCTGGGGCTAAAATCAACACGGGGCCTACTTAAGGACAGAGCATTTAGCTCGGATCTTTTAGTAATAAGAACATTAATTTTTACGCATTTTTACATATGTCTTAAAGAGAAAAAAAATAACTCTTGAATTTTTATTTAAACATTTTTTTCTCGATTTAACTGAAGCAATACTTCCTATCAATTTGTCAAAATTAATCATTTGCAACAAATCATTTTCAATACAACTCAGGTTCTTAGCACTATTCTTAAACCCTGAATATTCACTTCGCAAATGTGTTACGAATTCGATAAGAGAAGACAACATATCGTTAGCAGGTATCAAATCAATATCTACTTTTTGCAAATATTGTCTGGTTGTATTGAAGCGATTCAAAATTCAGTTCCAGAAAACTATCATGAAAGCGTTTTGAAGTTTTATTAATTTATTCAACAGCGCAGAAGCTTCATGCCGAGTTTCGGATTTTTTGTTTTGATCTTCATATTTTATGTTCATTACGTCTCTTGACGCACTATCAACATCAACTTAAAATATTGCCACCATTACCAGATCAATTCTGGCCCTATACCTAAAAGAAATTTTAAGCACAATCACGATTTATTGCAAAAATACATTGTTTTAAAACTTTAAGGTCGATAACTTCGAAAAATTTTTTATATTGCGTGCCATGTTTTTACAATAAGCACTTCATATACAAGCGCCTTCGGGGCCCCTGCCTGCTCGGGACCGGGAGCTGCAGCCTCTCTAGCCCCCACCTAAATCCGCGCCTGGATAGGACCATAAAATTTTTGGAATGTGGGCTGAAATGAGATATACTTGAGATATATATGTACTTGATGAGATGGTTTATTACAGAGATAAACATTAGAGTGATGAATAAAAGGCAATATTTTATTGAATGTTTTTGAATGATAAAAGGCTTTGATAGATTTCAAAAGTAAATTTGCATATTGGATTATTTTTATTATTTATTTGCGAATTGTACGTTTAAATTGAAATCACAACAATTTTAATTTATTACTTTTATGGCGAACCGCCAGTCTTTCGCACACTCTCAGAAATTTATCCACTCGACCAAAAAACGAAAATTACTTTCAACACCTTCATTTAGAAAAATTATGTCATATTTTATTTTGCATCCTTGAAGAAGTTTCGATTAATAAAATTGACAGGCTGTTAAGAGCTATGCAATAAAAGTTTTAGGTAATTTTGGTAATGCTTTCAAACAACACTTATTGAAATTCGTTCTAAAGCTCTTTTGAAATTCAAGTTTCCCAAAACTTTCTTCCACTTATTAAGTACAAGGAATTGTAAGCTAGTTAAATAAAATATTGAGCTAAACCTATATAAAACTTCTGAATTCAACTTTTTCAATACCTAACAACGACTGTTACATTAACTATATCTTCGAGTGAGCTTTCGATCGCAAGCTCTACAGACGCGTAATAGAAGCTTAAACTGTCAAAATTTCCTTACCTTAGCGAAGTTCATGTGTTAGTTGGGTGAGTTCTAATGATCACAATTAGGTAAAAGTCTTATTGTATATTAAATTATTATCGTATTATATATTAAATGTTTATATAAAGCGTTTTTATGTTTGGAGGTATCGAATTTCTAATGTGTCCCTTCGATATTGCTGTATCCGAGAACATGGATATTGCAGATCGTTCGGGCTTTGTTCGTTCTGCATTTCAGGATATCTTCAAATTTCTTTTCTTGAAGAGGCTTAAATTTTTCAGTTTCTTTTTCAATCGCATATATCTATGCTTGAAACACGCTACAGTGATCTGGGAGTTTGCAGCTTGTTCTGTTCTCTTTTTATACTGAGTCACCAGTGCTGAATTTGAGACAACCTTAGGGTTCTATGGATGGTAGATTGTATCGATTTGTATGGGAAAAAATGTATCCCCGATTTCAGTAACAAAATTGAATAGTACATGAAAAATCCAAATCAAACAAATTTTTGGTTTGAGCCAATTTTGGCGTCTCCATCGCATTACAGAGATAATTCTTTCTTCGGCTGCACAATAAAATTGTGGAATATTCATGGCAGTTTCGACCTATGTAAATTTAAAATAAATGTTCACCATCACTACTCCTATTTTCAACCCTCCAACTAAAATATTACCCGTCTTTCGAATCAACACAATGCTAACATATTTTTTTTTAGTTAAAAAAAAATTACTACAAAGTTCGTTAGAATGGGTCGTCCTCATGTGGGTGTTCTATCGCCTTTGTTATGGAACTAATTGAACTACTTAAGATCACAGATTACGGGGCATATGGCTTTGATTGTGATTTTAAGTAACAAAGTACTCTCTTGAAGTTAATCGGGCCAGCACTCTCCAAACTTAAAAAAGCTAGTCCTTTCAATGAAAAAATTTAAGATTCCGCCCATTATTCACTTCTCCACGTCTAACTGGCACTCAGCCAAGCTTGTTGAACTCAGTTAAGTATCCAGAAGTTATTTTGGACAGAAAATGAAAGTTGTTTGTATGAATAGAATCTGTAAGAAGGCAATGGGTAGAATTTGGGGTTTCCATGCAGCAATTGTGATGGCTATACTTGACTGTAGTAAGGCCTATCTTAAGTTTAAGTATGTGTGGCTTCCAGCTGTAAGCTACAGTCTTATTTCAAGGTACTTGAAAAAATATAAAGAATACTTTGTGTGCACCAATGTGGCTTTCTGGATTTCGTTTTCCACAAACAACCATTTTTCCTCGGAGTCATCCAGATTGATTGAGCTACCTTTAGCTTTTAGCAACGTTTTTAGATGATAGATCTTCATCTGCAGATCTCTGCCGTTTGCCTATGGATCCAGCGATACTCGAAGGATAGCGCAGAGTGTGGGCACACTTCTATTAATCCCTTTTTTAGGTAACCTTTTCTGAACTCTGTTTGCCGCTGTTGGTAACATTAGAGTTGGTAGAACCTGCACTTACCATCCTTTTCTAGTACCTTTTGTTTTTGAATGACACCGGTTTCGGGTTCAAGCTGGTCACCTTTGGCGACATTGGATATGGATGATCTAACCCAAAGATACCCATTTCTTCCTCTCAGATTTCTTTATTTTCAACCCAGTTTCGCACTCTTTGTGATTTTTGAGTGTCACTTTTGCGACATTGTAGTGTAAAAGACCTGCATCGCTTAGACCTTAATTCGTGGAGGAAGACGGAGTTACGGCAATTTCGACCATCTTTGCGTTGGCTTTGTTCGTAATGTGGGCCTTGTGCCTCACTTTTTTATTTTCAATAAATGGTTTTTAGATATTCTGTAGAATCTGAGCGGAATCACCTTTATGTCGTATTATGGGTTAAGAAACTCGTACTCAGTTTCTGTTCGGGAACACTGTAATTAACTTGAAAAACTTTAGGTTCTTTTGAGTCACTTTCTATATTTAGCATGCCCATTATTCTCAGAGTTGCTGAGATTTCCTCGCTAGCATCTGTGTAGTAACTGTGCCTAACACAAAAGACAGTTTGAGCGCTGTTTCAATATAGACGATGTTGGACTGTTGGTAATGTTGCAACCTGCACCAACAGGCACGGTACTTATAGGGGCGGTAGCTTTGGGTTGATTGCTCTGAAATGGTCTATATGACATGGCTGTAATCATTCATGTAATTTTTTAAGTCTGTTTATTGCGTCAAGGAGTCCATTTTCGTAAAGGAGTTTTCTGACTATACACTCAGAAAAAAGTTTCTCGGAATATGATAAAAAAAGCATCATATTTAGAGAAAAATGGTATAAACTTTGCTCCAGATAATGCTATTATCTAATTGCGATACTAAAAATTCTCTAAAAATGATAAAAAGCTTCCATGAAAAAGAAAAATTTATAAAAATGTATCGTATTTAGAGAAAAGTACTTTTTTGTTTTGAGAAAAGATTTGTGTTTATTAAAGAAAATACTTCTCATAGTGCAGTTTTTATCAAAATATAAGAAAAATTCTTCATTGTCAATTAATTTATCTCTATAAATGAGCATTTTTATATATAGAAAAAGAAATAAATGAGACATTGAAATATTTCCATTTCCCACAAGTGATGAAATGCGAAAATTTATACTGATTGAAGAAAATTTTATTTGAAAAAGAGAAAATTGCTATTATCGAAAATAGAGAAATTTTCTATCGGAGAACGATATGTGTTTTTTTTTTGAGTGTAACAAAAAATAAGTTAAGTCGAGATTCTCAAAAAGGGTATTTGTTTGTGAGATGATTTCATTATTGGAGTCAAATATCTTTCCGCCGAGCCATTTCTTTAAGTTTGAAAACAAGAAATAGTCACTCGGAGCTAAATCCGAAGAAAAGGGCGGATGTTGAAGCAATTCGTAGTAAATTTCATGAAATTTTGACATGAAGACAGCATGTATGCATCCTTGGATTGTCTTGGTTTAAATAATGTTTGTAATAATTTCATTACCGCCAAATGTGATCGTTTATTCAAGTTGACATAATATTTTCCGTTGATTGTTCTTCCCTTCTTGAAGGTAATCAATGTGGATTATACCGCATGCATACAAAAAAACGATGGACATGACTTTATTGGCTGACGAACCCACTTTTGATTTCTACGGTGCCGATTCACCCGGAGAAATCACTGTTTTGACTGCTGCTTGGTGCGTTGGGGTAGATCTATGTTTCGTCCATGGCTAAGGAACGGCGCAAAAACTTGTTCATATTGCGGTACACACTTCAAAGCACACATTATATTGGCAAACACTACTTCGAAGTTGTCACACGACTACTTTTGACTACTTGATTGTGAGTAAGTGCGGCAGTCATTTTACGTCTAGTTTTTTCATACTCAAGTGGTCATATAAAATGTCCCACACATTCAATCTCCGATCGGTCAAGTAAACTGCTATGGCTGCCAAAATCAAACTAAATGACGAAGCTTGTTCAAAATATGACAGAAGTCAACTGACAGATGCTTGTTGAAGGGAGCAGTGTTGCCCTGCCAGTTAAGAGGCGGAAAATTAAAAAAGTCACAGACTTATTGAACCGCCCTTGCACTTCATGAACAAAACTTTAAAACTTAAAATTGTTTTTATAGAATATCTGAAACTCGACTTTTATGAGATTTTATGATAATCAATAGTGTGCTAATTTGTATGACCAACACCGTATAGATATGAAACACTAGCCTATTATCTAGTTTTGAGCTAGTTTTAAACAAACTAGTACGTCAAATAACTGCTAATAAGGCAAGAAAAAACTACTACTTCCGAAATCAATTGAGCTAAATAGTATTGGTATCATCATTTGATGGTATGTTCTTTTTCTCTGTTTTGGTTATATTTCGTGGCTCATTAATGGATTAACAGTTGAAAAATAATCAGATAACAAAATAATAAGAAACAATCTGTGTAAATAAATAATAACATTTCTACTTTATATTCAATAAAATTCCACTTTTTACACACCAAATTCATCTTTTTCACCAGAATTTCAAGTTTTTAAAAGTATGCCAAAAAATATCTCAAAGATCATGTTCTATGGGTTAATGACTACCGGAAATCAATGTTATATCTACAGTTACTTATGTTTTGCTCTTGCACCGTGTGAATGGTGTCTTAAGTTTTTAGTTATTTATGATTTACAGAATTCTGTAAAATTTCCGAAATGTTAAACAAAAACAGTCGATAACTTGTAACTGACATATAACATGATTTGAAAAGTTTTTATTTAAATACAACTGAAAAATACGTTTTAATTTGAACACATTAAAAGTGAAAATCTTCATTCAAGTCAGCGAAAGAAAGCCACTCCAAGAAAGACATTGAAGAATGAAGAAGAGTGAAGCGCAAATAAATTAATGGTAACAAAAGAAAACACAAAAAGAAAAACAAAAAAAACGCTGAGGGACGTGAGAAATTTTTGAATTTTTCAACAAAACGTTTTCATTTTAATCAGAATTTCATTTCAGACATAACTAAATGGCCAACACCTTTCTAAATAAGCTTTATTATTTTTTGTTGTATTTTTTTTGTTTTGTATTTTTTTCCAAATGAACGATTATGTATTTTTAGTGAAATGCATAAATTTAAGATAGATTTAAGAAATGCGTTATTTAATTTTTTGACTGCAGCGGCGGCATGTCTTATGTAATCAGACTGATATATAATGAAAGTGAAATTTCTGCGTTCACTTTCGGCAACATTTTTGATAGCATCTTTGGTAAAAAATGCGGCAGTTTAAAGATAAAATATTTTGTTTTTATTTTTGGCTGCTGCAAAAATTGTATCAACGTATGCACGTCAAAACGGCCGAAAGTGAGTTACTAGGTAAGCCACCAAAGCGTGGCTACATTTGAGCGTATCTGGCGGTTAACGGATCTCGTTAAACGGCAAAACAACGAACTAGTTTTTAATTATAACTTGATTCATTTCATAAAGTCAGTTAAATAGAAAAAAATTGATAAAATAAAAATAAAAAAAAATTGATTTCAATAAAGAGCGGACGAACTTTGCAACAGTTATGGCAAAGCGTGGAAATGCTATGGCTTTGGCTGTAGTAGTGCTGCCAGGCTGCTTATAATAATTTTCTTAGAGCATTTTAAATTTTGTTGAGAAAAAACATAAATTTTTGTAGCAATTTTTTAATGAAGTTCTTAGTTGCTGCAATTCTATAAAAATTTATTTTTATCATCTAAACTTTTAAAGCTTGTCACATTGGCAACTCTGCCCATTTGGTGCACCCCAAAGTGCATTGAACGCACTTGCTATAGTTTACAGAAAGTGCAGCCAGCCGAGAGATCAAAAAAACAGAAAGTTACCATTTTTATTTGGTTCACTTTCAAGTCAATTCAAGCGAAACTAGTTGCGGTTGTTGCTTTTATTATTTTTTGTTTTTAATTTTTTTTTTTTTTTTGTTATTTTATTATTTTTTCGTTATTGTGTCTGTGGTCACCTTAGTTATGCTGCTTTTGTTATTTCTTGCAGTTCAACTGGGCAGTATATGGTCACATGTTGTTATTGTTGTTGTTGTAGGTATTGTCGTTTTGGTCATCATTGGTGCATAGCACATTCCTAAATGTTGCATTCAATTTTATCGGAATTTACTTATGCATTCATTGCTGCAACTAATGAGGTGTGTTTAGGGCATAGCAGCCAACAATTCAGAAATCTTTATGCTAAACTAGCTGATATACACGGATGGTACACGGTCCAATATTTAGACAAATGTCATCATTAAAATGTTTTTTTTTTTTAAATTATAAAAATTATAAGTTTTTGAAATATGTATGATGATACATTTTAAAACTTTTGACAAAAATAGCCATGAAAAGCTTCGAAAAGTCAAGCTAAGGGTTTTCCTAGAACTTTTAGAGCTTTTTCAATTTAAAGCTTTTAAAGCTTTTTAGAGCTTTTCACCTATTTTTTCAGAAACACGTTTTCTGAAGAACATTGATAAGAAAATATTGCAAAAGTCTGAAAAAGCTAACTTTTTTAAGCTTTTACATTTCTGTGAGCCAAATTTCGTCCTTGTTATGGTCAAATTTAGGCCTTATTTTGGCAATTAGAAAGTAGTCACAGCTTTGAAACTTAATAAAAATTCGCAAAAGCTTTTTAGAACTTTTTAAAGCTTTTTCTCAAAAGCTTTCTGAAGTGCTCATTTGTTGGAAAATACTTGCAAAATGGCTTAATACTAACATTTAATGCAGATAGTTCAAAAACATAACATGTTACAGGCAGCTTTCTACAAAATCTACAAATTTTGTATATTATATGATGTTATATTTTAAATCTTTTCACAACAATAACCATGAAAAGCTTGAAAAGTCAAGCATTAAGATTTTCAAATAACTTTTAGAGCTTTTTCAATTAAAAGCTTTCAAAGCTTTTTTGAGCTTTTCATGTATTTTTTCAGAAATAATTTTCTCTGAAGCACTTTGAATAGAAAATATTGCAAAAAGCTGGAAAATACAACTTTTTTAAGCTTTAAGCTTTACTTTCAATCCAATTTCGTCATAAGGAAGGAAAGTTTATCAATTTTCGTTGGTACAAAGATATTGGTATGCTAAAAACCTAAAAATATGTTGAATTTTTTAAAAAATACATATTTTATAGGTTTTTAAAATAAAAAATATTCGGAAATGGCGAAGTATCAACTCAAAAGAGACAAAAAGTGTAAACATTTTGCTTGCCAATCTTTGTGTACTATTAATATCTTTACTTTTTTGCTTATCTTGGGAAAGCATCTAAAGAAAAAAAAGTTTTATACAAAACACTTGATTTTTTGGCCAAAAAAAAATGAGATCAGGAACACTTCTTATAAAGTGTTATTCTTTGCAAAATAGGTCGGAAGTGCTTCTAAAATCAATTTTTTCGATTTCACTTCTTCCCATGGTTATAATGATTTTTTCAAAGCTTTAATTTGTTGGACTTTTTGGAGCAGGATAATGTGGTATGAGCGAAGATCGATTGTGTAATCAGTAGAAAAAAAAACCTTTGAGGTAAAAGAAACATAAGAAAATATTTGGATAATACCAACAAACACACAGATATAAAATCTTCCGGATCGACCAAGAAACACCGAAGATATAACGAAAAAAGCAAAATAGCACCATAGGGACCACTTTAAAAAAAAAAAATATTTTTCGAAAATGTCTTTCAAATATCTAACGATTGAGGCGGGGTTAAAAATAGGTTAGTTTTGGTGATACGCTCTAGTGTACATGTTTCAATTAAAAAATTCACATAAATCTCAGGAACATGACTCATTCATAATTTTTGTAAAAAAAATTCATAAAATTCATGTACAAATACGAGAACAACAAGAACAGTTCTTGAGATAACTGACAAAAATACATGGATCTCATATACATGAGAAACGTGAATAACTTTATGAGTTTAATGACCGAAATTCATATAATCCATGTGCAAATTCAAGGGCAGCAAGAATAGTTCATGAAATAAGAGTGAAAAATGCATGAAACGCATGTTATTATACAATGGAAGCGTTCTTCGCTATGCATTTAGTGACAAAAGTCATACGTCTTATGAACATAAGAACGGGTAGGTCTTCACACAAAAAAAAAAACCTGGTAAATTAGGTTAAAATATTCTTTGGCTAATTTTGAAAACCTCCGCGAAATAGCTTACAATACATTAGTACTTAGGAATCAACTGTTAAGGATTCCTGCAGTTTTTAGAAAATGGTGCCTTGATAATTTGTGTACGTTCAGCTGCATGTGCGTACTAGAGTTAACGCGAAGACCTAATAATTGCAATATTTGTTAATAATTACATATGAGAGGACTGATGTCATGAACAGTTGCATAAAAACAAACTCATGCATGAGTACACTCAGCTCATGAACAGAAACACAAAACCAGTTTTAGACACTATTTGCAACATACATGATTTTTAATGATTTCTGTTATTCGCGTTTTAGTGGGCAGATCACACCCATTTTTTGTGCACACCTAAGTTTTGATATAAAGAGTGTTCTAATAGTGGGTGTGTATACTTTGTTGTCGATTTGAATCTGCATTATCGACCCTTGTCCGCCATATGTTGTGGCAATGTGGCTATATAAGATTTTAGTTATGGAGGGTCCGTGCTTAATGTTCTGAAGCCAATCAGAGTGCGCATATCACGCAGTGCTGAGAATATTGCTGACGTAAGTGCAAGTGCCGACGAGTTCCCCAAAATGTCTATTCCAAATTCGTTCGCAACAATTGGCCATTTCCGCGACATCCATGCAGTGAATTTTGCGCTTAATAGCCTAGACACATTGACTGCGGCTGCAACATAACAACACGAGGTGAAAACGAAAATGTTGGCATGTTGTCTACGACTTTATTAATTTGGATGCATCGCGATAAGTCGTATTTTCATATATTTTTATTATTAAACATCGAATTATCATTAAAAAAACAAACAATTAACACAAACAAAATGAGAATGAAGAATAAAAAACACAAAAGAAGCACGAAATTAAACGAAAACATTAACAAATGCCGATGTTCTTACTCTTGTCGCACGTCAAAATAGAAAAAGGTTCTAAATCGACGACAGCAACATTGCTGCAATGACGCAGTGTCGTTGCAACATTTTCACCACATTCACCTCCATAAGAAAAGCATGTAAAAAAATTTGACGTTTAACGCAATGCTGCAGCCGCAGTCAATGTGTCTGGCTATAAGCTTGAAGTTACACCCATATAAATGACGCAGCACCTCGTGACCATGCATTTCGCCGTACATTCGCTGATTGGGCACTGTAAATGATAAATGAAGATGATAATTTCTTCCAAAAAATCATCTTTTCGGACAAAGCTTATTTCCACCTCGGCGGCTATGTTAACAAGGAAAATTGCCGCATTTGGGACTTGGAAAATCCACCCGTGATCGTGGAACAGCATCCATCCGATGTGTTGGAGTCATCATAGGTCGGTTTTTTTTTTCAGATGAAGACGGAACTACCGAAAACGTGAACTCTGAGGAGTACTAAAATATGTTGGAGGACTTTTTGTGCCGGAGGTAAAAGCTCAGCGTGTTGATCTTATGTGGTTTAAATAGGACGGCGCTACACCACACACAACTTACACTTTTTGCCTCGCAAATTCCTGAACCGTCTAATTTCTCGTCGGGTAGATGTGAATTGGCCGCCCAGATAATGCGATTTGACGCCGTTAGATTTCTTTTTGTGGGGTTACATACAATAATAATATCTATGTGAATGATGCAAAGATGATTACAGACTCGAAAAGCAATATTACATCGGTGATTCGGGCCATTCCGGAGGCCATACTGCAAAATGTCATCGAAAATATGGCCGAAAGAGTGAGATACACGGTTAAAAATTTTGGACTAGTTTTTAATTCAAACTTTGGTCTAAAGGAATTTTTAATCCTAAAAGTACTATTTTTTATTCCATATTTTAGTTTAATTTTTTTTAATCCGAAAAAGTTTAAGTTTAAAACTATTTTTGAATTACAAAAGCTGAATTACAATGCAACAGTCGCAGTGGCAGCAGCTGTGTCAGTGGCAGCGGCAGTGATCAGCTGTTTCGTATTTTACTGCCTGCAAATTACAATCTAGCAGTGGCAGCGTCAGGAACAAAAGCAGTGAATGTGAAATTTTTCTTAGTAGTTTAATTATTTGCATGTTGGCAGTGAATTTAGAAATAGGGCTAACCTCGGCAGTACTTCTTACTGCCACTGCTGCTATGTAGGTTTTACCAACGAACAACAGTATTCCTAAAATAACAGCTGATCAATGCCACTGCCACTCACGCTGCCACTGCCGCATTGTAATTCAGGTATAAGATTCAAAACTACTACTCCTACTACGAAATTTAAGCTAAATATAATTCTAAATGTTGTTAAAGCATCCTAAATTTATTTTTAGTTTAATGAAACAAATTGTTTATTAAAATCTGAACCAAAATAGTATTAAATTCATTACTACAGTAAGCAGTGTTTAAACCTTTGTGGATTAAATAGTAATCCTTTTCGGACTACAATATTTTAAACTTTTTTGGACTAAAATTATTGGATTATAATATTTTAAACTTTCTTTGGATTAACAATTATTCCTGTTTGGATTAAGAAATTTTAAACTTTTTGCGGATTAAAAATAAATCCTTTTTGGATTGAAAAATTTAAAACTTTCATTGGATTAAAAAATAATCTTTTTTTGGTCGTGTCCTATATGTAATCCAAAAAAGTTTAAAATTTAGTCCAAGATTTTTAACCGTGTATCTACGGAATAGTCACGTTATAAAATGTGCGAAATAATTTTCACACATAATCCTTGTGTGTGACACTTCGAATGAAATATTTGGAAAAATTCCGAACCGCTTGTGTTTTGTTCAAAATCAAAGTACCACACGTCTTAATGGAACACCCTTTAAAATGCTACCGTACACTCAGAAAAAAATTTCTCGGAATATGATAAAAAAGCATCATATTTAGAGAAAAATGGTATAGACTTTGCTCCAGAGAATGCTTTTCTCTAAATGTGATCCGAAAAATTCCGAAAAATGATTAAAAGCTTCCTGAAAAGTGATATATATAAAAATATATCGTTTTTAGTGAAAAAGACTTTTTTATTTTTGAGAAAAGATTTGTTCATATTGAAGAAAATACTTCGCATGGTGAATTTTTTATCAAAAGATAGGCAAAATTTTTCATTTTCAATAATTTCTCCATAAATGAGATTATTTTTGTACCAGATAAATACTTATCATTATTAGAGAAATATTTCCATTTCACACAAATGAAGAAATATTTCTTCGAAAATGTGAAAATTTATTCCAATTGAAGAAAATTTTATTTGAAATAGAGAAAATAGCTATTATCGAAAATAGAGAAATTTTGATCGCAGAAATATAGGTGTTTTTTCTTTTCTGAGTGTACCTAATTTTTTCTCTTTATTATTATTAATAATAGTATTTTCTGCTTTCAATATTATGGATCATATGGGAGTAGGGCGTGTTTGTGAGTGGATGACGTACACTCTATGTTTTAATATAATGTATTTTATACCTATATTATATTCAATATATATATTAACTATATATATGTATTACTAAAATCTACACTTATTTTAATATTTTTGTAATGTGAGCTGTTCTAATACTTATGATCTTAACTTTTTTGAAAGACACATACATCCTCTGAATGCTTAATTGCTTCCTCCTAGTTTTTATAAAGCCTCTTAAAGTTCATTTTCTTCATATTTTTTTAATTTACCTCCTAGCCATAAGAAGTTTGACTTCAATATAAAAAATTTTCAATGCAAATAATGCAGAAAATACAATTCGGTAAAATTTAAAAAATGAAGTAACAACTTTAGAAACACCTGGTAGGATTACGATTATTTATACTTCAAGCAAGCGTTAAACAGTGTTTTCCACAGCGTGTCTTAAGCTGACAAAGTCAACAATAAAACCATTTTAAAAAAAACTAAAATAAAAAACCAACATATAAACCCTTTAGAAAAAAAAAAACTAAAACTAAAGACAAACATATGGTTGATAAATTTGGCACAGTTTGAGCAGACTTGATGCAAGCTCAGCAATACAATGAAACCGCGTCGAAAAGCCGCATCGAAAAGGGTGACTCAGTGACATGTTTGGGCCAGTTGTGAATCATACTGTAAGCATCAATATTTAACAGTTTAATATAACAAAAAACAAACCAGATAAGAGCTGGTGGTCAAAAGAATGAACGTATTTACCAAAGTGAGCAATAAAAAGCAAGAATTTTTTTAAATTATAAAACATTTTATGCGCAAAAGCCGCAATCATAGTCATAATGAACAAAAACATTTCTGATATTTAAATATGCTCGTGCAAAGGTCAACAAAACAAAAATTCAAAATCGATGACTCAATAGCTAAATTGCAGCCATTTTAAAGAAAAGCTTATATCTGACAGCCAACGAAAATTTATTGAAAAACTCAACATATGGCAAAGTTTGACAAAACCATACTACCGCACAACTGCAATAAATAAGTCAAATTCTCAGAAATCATAAATGTTTCTAACTGTGTGTATTTAATTTTTTTCTTTTTGTATATTTACAACCAAATCATGAATTCTATTTTTTATGCACTCTCTGAAAATTTTGTCAAAAACCAAAAGTAACCAATAAAATTGATCATTTGTACAATTTTGACTTGAAATTCGTAGGCAGCCGCCACTCCCACAAAATAAAAGCTTTGTTTTGCGACTGGCAGCATTGGCGTGCATTTAAGCTGAAATCCAACGCCAAATTCAGCACTGCAGGCTGTGAAGTCAAGTCGGCTTTGTGCACGATATTTGTATTTTTTTTTTCGAAGCTTCTTGTAAAAAGTCCAAAAAAATTGTCTATTATTTTTATAGCCGCTATAGTTGTGCAGTTTTTGTTATTTTTGTTTTTGCTACAAATGAGGCTATAGGTTGCACGCGAGTTCAGTTCAATTGAATAAAAAAAAAAAAAAAATTAAAAATGCCTCAAAACTGTATTGTTGTAACTGGTATTTTAAGTTTCTTTATGAAAAAGCGGCTTAAGAAAAAAAAACACAACTTTCAGGGTATGCAAAAGTAACGTGCTGGGTTTGTTAAGGTTTCAAGAGGTTAAAGTGGATGTTTTTAAAGAAACCTTTAAGAGGCACTTCATAATTGTGGCAAGTTGAAGTTCTTGCGAAAACTTCAAAGTGTTTTCAAAGTTGAAGTAAAAATTATATTAAAAATTTTTAAATAAATATTTTTTATTACAAAATCTACTAGTGAAATGGGTCATTGGTAAAAGGAAAGTTGTTGCTCAAATATTGCTCAAATATTTAACTGCTATTAATAGTTGTCGTTTAATGATCAATCCATACAATCATTTTATGAGGCTTTCCAAAAAATGACTCTAAAAAGAGCGTCTTTTATGCGTGTTTTATGGTGACTCATTAAATTGACTCATGAAAGAGTCTTTAATATAATTGTTTAATGATTGCTCAAAAATAAAACTCATACAAGAGTCATTATTGTATCTGATTTATGAGTACTCATAAAAGAAACTCATTAAAGAGTCCTAAATATGACGGTGATATGATTGTTCATAAAAAAGACTCATAAAAAGATCATATATTGATGATATATGCGTAATCAGAAACAAGGTTCATAAAAAAGTTTTATATACGAGTGTTTCATGAGTAAATAAAATCGGATTATTGCAAAAGCACCATATCTTATAAATAAATAAGAACTTAATCGAGCATATTCTTTTTTTAATTGTATAAAACCTTATAACTGTCCGTTATGCGTACATGCTATACGCATTTGTGGAGATAAACATGCATTAAAATTTAACTACAACAAATATTCGTTGCAAAAAGACTTCTTATATGAGTCTTAAAAGATTATTAAACATGAGTATTAAATGAGTATTAAATATGATTCTTAAAGAGTACGCAATATGAGTCTTTAAAGAGTATCAAATATGAGTCCTAAAACCGTCATTACTATGAGTCCAAAAAGACTCACAAAACAATAATTTTTTATGAATCATATTTTGGGGCCCACAACATACGAAAATGAACTCATAAAAGAGTCTTTTTTGCGCGCATTATGACGAAAAAACCTCATTTATATGAGGCTTGAAAGAGTCTTCTTCTTTTTGTTTCTAATACAATGACCTCAGGTATGACCTATATAGCCCATACAACCCATAAAACACTTACATTTCTTGATAGTATTGAATTTTTGCAGCTAGTTTATTCCTAAACCAACGAAAAGGCTTCTCCTTACATTCAACTTAAATTCAAAAATCTTTCTTAAAAATCATTGAAGCAATCGATTTTATATAAATTAAATGTATTGAGACTTAACAGTTAATTCAATTCTAATATGAATTTAGCCTGTGCTCAAAGACGTGACCCATCTTAACTCATTATATTATTTATATTACCCTAATTTTAAAAATGTTCATACAATATTATTTTTTTTTTAAAACTATAAAATTTACTAGTGGTTTAAAAAAAAAAACTAATTTGGCTAATTTATTAATGTAAACTCTATGATAAAAGACCCCAAAACAAAAGCCTCAATATAGAAATTGGCCATTCATGGCAATACCAAGTTATTACAACTACTTTCTACACACAACCAACTCTTTTATGGAAAAAGGCATTACATTAGACAGGAAATAAAATCACATTCCTTGTCGCAATCTTTGTCAAAATGCTCGTCAAAAT
This sequence comes from Tetanocera ferruginea, assembly GCA_958299015.1. Lineage (NCBI taxonomy): Eukaryota > Metazoa > Arthropoda > Insecta > Diptera > Sciomyzidae > Tetanocera > Tetanocera ferruginea. Next base: position 139,841,757 of record OY282640.1, read on the forward strand.
TCCTGTTGCAATCTTTGTTTGATTTCATATTCAAATATGTGTTATCTTATCCAAATATATTTTAATCCTTGTGTCCAAATTCTAGTCCCAACCCTTCTGTCATCTTGTACAAAGTCATTCTTAGATGATAACCCCTTCCTTCTTTTCATTAAATTTCGAAACAAAAAACAAATTTTTATTACACTATCTTGGTAATTTTATTTTTTACATTCTGAGTGAGAGCAGAATTTCTAAGAACTTTATCGCATTAACAGTGTTACTAGCCTTCGAAAATAAGCTTTATGACAACTGTTGTTGTTTTATTTGCATTGTCCGATTCAATTTTGAACATAAGGTTCAAACCAATACTTAGCAGGTCATAATTCCAAACAACGCCATTGCAATTTTTAACTGCCTTGGGTTTTTTGGGAACCTGTCGGTTGGCAAAAGAATTGTTTCGAAGTTCCGCTTTAAAAAACTGTTGATCATCTCGCTCTCATCTCAGCTTTCGAAATTTACATTAACCATCTGACTTATATTGTTTTCGAATAAAACCCGGGCAAATTTTCAAAAAAATACGGGCTCTAAATAGCTAAAATAGCGTTCCAAACGATGGGTTTTCCCCTATGCAATGATTTACCGGTTCCAATTCTGCCTTTAACATGGCGTTGTCATTGACAGGAGTAAATTGACACTGACTAGATACCTTTGAACCAATCTAAGAACCGGTTCAAAAATGTATCGGTAGGTGTTAATTGAAACCTCATAGATACCCTACGGCGAAAGCAGGGTAAATTGCCCTTAAGTGACCGGTCCATTGACAGTTCTAGTTTAACCTATCACAGGACAGGTTTGATATAACTCAGAATGGGACAAATATTTATTTTATCGTTACGAATAGCACAGTGGAAGTGCACTAGACTGTCACGCGGTGGACATGGGTTCGTACCCTGGCTAAGTATCGAAAATTGTAATTTAATAATATAAATTCTAATTCTGTTTTATTTAACTGCTTAATCAAAAATAACCTGCAGGACCTAATCAGTAGCCGGTATTTAAAGATCATGGTACACTTATACGGACATTGTTAATGAAATTGAATCAATGTTTTGTAAATTCATGTTTAACTGAGCTTGGTAGCGTTCACGTTTAGTATTTGACTGACCTGGGTTCAATCCCTGGCAAAACAACCAAAAGAATTTTTTTTTAAGCAGTTAATGAAACGGAGTAAGAATTTAAATTAATATTGTTGATACTTACACAGCCAGGATACGAACCCACATCCTCCGCATGACAGTCTAGCGCACTTCCACTGAGTCTTTGTAACGATAAGATAAACATAGCAAAACACCTTTAAAAACTTTTGGTTTCGTTCTTAGTTATATCGAACTTGTCCTGTGATAGGTTCAATAAGAACTGTTACAGGACCGGCCATTTAAGGGCAATTGACTCTGCTTTCACCGTCTGGTCACGACACATATGAATTTGTACTTGAGAAAACACGTGATCCATTGAGCAAAGTTATTACCGCACATCATATGTGATAAGTTTTGAAACTAGCGCTCGATCAAATGCCTTTGAAATATTCAGAGCAACAACCTTGCTTTCACCAAATAAATGAACGCATTAGTTTCATTATTCAGTGAGGTACGACATCATGTCACCAGTAGAGCATGCCCTGCGAAAACCATATTGGCAATCACTAAACAATTCGTTGTGCTTCAGATAATTCATGAGGTTGAAGTGTAGTATGCTCCATCCATCCAAAAGATTCCGTAAAGGACGAGCCAGGGTAGAAGCACACGATTTAGGCACAATTGGTAGTATGCCATCAAGTCTGCAAGCTTTTATTTTAAATTGGTAATCTTACTTCTTAAAAGACAAGGGTCATGCTCCGCTCTTAATAGCGCTTAAACTGTAATTATTTCTTGTTATTGTAGGGCTTTCAAAATTTCTAATTTATACTAAACAAAATAAATTTAAAAGTATCGTGAAACACAGTCGACGTCCAGTAGTACGAAAGCTCTTTAAGGGGACGTGGCGTCTTCAAAAAAATTTTATTTTAATGTTTTAAAATGCCTATAAGTTGAATACAAAATAAGATATCATTTTGAAAAATTAAATATATATTTTTTGAAAAAACAAATTTTTTTATATTTTTTTATTTACATGTATGGCTTCTGAAGTTATTTTAAAAAAACCTAAAAAAAAACCATGGCGGGCGTGATTACGACTCACTGAGACATCGGAAAAAAAAAAACGGGGTTTCAGTCAGCATCAAAAACGTTAGAAGAAACAATTTTGGTTGAAAAATAACAAAATGGCGGAGTTTGTTCGAAAATTGTCAAGTTTTTTGGACGAATCGGCCAAAAACTCAAAAACTATAAAACCGATTTTTCTGTCCGTAGTTCATTCTATGCATGGACAAGTGTAAAACAACATATAAAAATTTCAGTACGATCGGTCGAGTAGTTTTTGTTTTGTCACGTCCGCCATGATTTTTTAATGATTCTTTAGAAAGATTCCTCTAGCAATATATGTTATTAAAATAATTAAAAAAACTTCTGTTTGCATCATTTTTTTCCAAAAAATATATTTTTAATTTTTCAAAATGATATCTCATTTTTTATTCAACTTAAACGCATTTTAAAACATTAAAATAAAAAATTTTTGAAGGCGTCACGTCCCCTTAATAGGAATTTCCAATAATACGAATGCAATATTTTTGGCATAAGAGACTCTATAATACGAATAATAGTTAAATTTGCTTCTCGATAATACGAATAACGTTTTTTTCATAAAAGGATGCTTATTTTGACTTATGCCTTTCTTCTTAATTTTTTCTAATTTGTGTTATTAAGTTTAGGAGATTTGGAATCAAATTTACATTTCAAACTAAGCATTATCACAGATCCAGAAAGGAGTCTTTGCATGAGATATCCCTGAAGTACGGGTTGTCAACCAATCAACCATTCGTACAGTAAAAACCAAAACGTGAAGTCTTAAGCACCTTTACGGAAAATGCCGCTTCACCATAAAAAACGATGAGTTTCAAAAATGGAAGAAGCATTTCATCAATTGTTTTTAGTCCAACGGAAATCCTACAATCCTGTCAGTGCAGTGCAGTTGAAAATCAAAGCTATTGACTTTCATAAGAAATATTATGAGGGAAAGTTTTCGCCAGCGATTGATGGTTTTCCAAGTTCAAGAAGCGATATTGAGTAAGATTACTAAAACAAGCTGGGGAAAACTTGTCGTCATGGCAATTCGTACATAAATAAATTCGATGATGTCATGAAAGAATTGAACCTTTCGCATGAAGCAGTATTCAATGCGGATGAAACTGGCCTCTATTGGAAAATGTTGCCTGACAAAACCTACATATGTCTATTCAGGTGAAAGAAATGCACCTAGCCGTAAAATCCCAAAGAAAATAAAATAGACTTAAGTCGAAACGTTAATTTCTATTTATTTATTTTTTGAAAAAACATTAAAAAAATAGATTCCAGTAAAACGAATTTTTCGATTTTACGAAAGGGCTTGAAATTATATCATTCGTATTACTGGATGTCGACTGTGTATGGGTATAAATCCAGTCAAGAGCTTTTATACTTGTCTTATTGAACTTAATAAGGGTTGTTTCAATACTAGAAGATGTTTGGAGCTTAAGATTTTTGGTGATACAAATATTAATTCATATAAATTGATGTAGTATTTTAATAAATGAGGAATTGTGAAAGAAATAAGGAAAGGTGAAATAGTAAGATAGTAATAGTAGCAATTGAGGCGGACCTAGATTCGAATCTGGGGCCGTTGGGTAGCAGACAAGTGCGCTGCCTTTTGCAAATCAAGAAAAATTAGGGAAAAATTTTAATTTTTGAAGTGAAACTTCTTTGGCGGCGAGTAAAATTTCAAGGTCTCTTATTCGTGACGCTAGGCTAACGTTTTCAATTCATATGAAAATTTAAAAAAAATTATTGCCGCTGCCGAGAATTGAACCCCGAACATCGTTGCTTAAGAGTCGGAATTTATACCTTTACGCCACGTAGTCACATAAAAATGAGCAAACAAAATGTATTTAAAACTGAACGCGTAACATTTCTCCGTAACATTAATTTTCATCGGAAAAGTATGCACGGAAAATTTATTTCTGTTAGCTTCAAACGAAAATATTTAGGCACATCAGTGGGAAAAAATGTACTGCAGTAATTAATTTGGTTCGTTGGTTGTGATCAAATACTTGACAGATGATTGAAAACATGCAAACAAAATGCATGTTGTTAATTTAATTTTAATTTAATTTAATGTTAATTTAATTTAACTAGTTACTAGTAACTATTAACTATTAATTTAATTTTATAGTTAATTTTAATGCATTAAATGTTAATTTAATATAATAATAAAAGAAAAAGTGTTAAAAGTGCAATGTTTACGACTGTCAAGAATAGCTTTTGTCAGCCAAAAAACGTCTCAAAGCTAAGAAAAATAGCTAAATCAGGAGCAGAACGCGTTCGTGAATAAAAAGAGCGAATTTGAGCTTTTAAGAATGCAGCTGCAGCTGGGTCTGCAGCTAATGACGAAGGTAAGGTGATTGCAACATCGGCTGAGTTCCAAAATGCATTTTTGCGAAGTATCAGTGTATTTTGGTGAATCTACAAAGAACCAATCCCCAGAAAAACACACTGAGGCTTTGTAAAAATGTATTTTGGAACTCAGCCATCATCTCAACAAAATTTTAAAGCCAACCAAGTTGATACACTCAACAATCAACGTTCGCTGTTTTACGAGGCCCTTACTCAACATAGCAATTATTATGATCAGGAAGCAGGAGGTAATAATCAACAAGATTTGGCCCTGCTTTCGGAGGTTCCTTCAACGAGCACTATGAAAATTAAATCTAGCATTCAAAAAGTGACAATGTTGAGAATACATTCGAAAGCAACTAAAACACTAACTGAACTAAAACAAGAACCGAAAATAACCGTTATTTTATAATTTTCAAATTAAGAAAATTGTTGAAAGACTTTTTCAAATGTCCTCAGCCTAACGAATATTAAGTCGCTTTTAAATTTTAAACTGATTTTTTAAAAGTTAATTTCTGGCCTTGTATTTTTCGAGGAAAAATAAAGGTTACTTTTGACTTATCGGTCAAAAGTAGCAGTTATTTTGTGACTTTAATTTTTCGGTCAAAAATATCAAGCATTTGTGTTTTTTGAAAGGTCGCTTGACAGATTGAACTGTTGACACCATGTGTAAAATATCTCATCGATGAGATGAAAATAATGATATCAAAATTTTTTTATCGGTGAAATGACTTGAACAAATATAAATTACCTGATATTTTTGACCGAACGAAAAAATAAACGGCAGAAAATAGCTGTTATTTTTGACCTATAAAATAAGTCAAAAGTAACTGTTATTTTGGCCCAAAAAAACTATAAGGCACAAAATAACTGTTATTATTGTCGGAAAAAATAAAAATTAAGAGATAAAATTTACTATGTGACATTTTCCCTGGTCCCTGGATGCAAATATTGAATCAACAAATTATTATTCGATTTCGTATTGATTGAATATCTTTTCAGATACTTTCTCTCTCTATTTCACACTAAAATCTCTCTTATTTCTTACTGTTTAAGAAGTTTCACTTCTGCCACGTGTACGTTGCTACACGCGCGTTTTTTTTATGTTTGTCAGTTCAAATAAAATATTTTGGGAAACGCAAATATAATTAAAAAAAGAAATATTCATATAATCACATCAGCTAAGTCTTATTAAGGAGCATTTCAATATTCCGACAAATTTAAAATCAATGAATTTTACTTCTTCTTACTTATGACTTTCGAAAATTATACACAATAAAACAAAAAAAAAACCAAACTCTGCATGCTTCTCGTTAGCCAAATGAATCTTGTTATGTATACCAAATTTCACAAACAAGCTCATATAGGAAATTATTTCTCAAAATTGTTGTTGTAGTTGTTACACTACAAGCAAATCATTTTAAATTGAATTGCTGGTTACTTTTGTGCCTTAATCATATGCATCATGATAATCCAATTTTAATTACATCGACATAACCGATAACTTGTTGAGCATATAAAAAAAGAAACCGTATTTAATTGAAATTGATTTCATTAGCCTTAACAAGTAATACACTTGCTCGATAATTAAAAAAAAAATAAATAATTTAAAAATACCCTAGTACACAGCACACCCTAGCAAGAAAACATACAACAACAAGATCAATAACAGTTTTTATGAAATACAAAATAATTTACTAATTCTCACCATAAATCGTAAGACAACAAGAATTACAACAACCACAAATTATCACGTTGACCATTGTTGTTAATTTATAGCGGCGCCCTCTGAATGCCTATAGAGCCCGCAGCGATTTTTTGCATAATTTTGCTATAGATATTTGATTGAATCATAGCTAGGATTTAAATACACCCGCGAGTTGTTTTGATAAAAGTTAACTTTTTTGGCAGCAATGAAGCAATGAGAGATTTAAATATTTTTTACTTATGTTGTATATTCGAGACTAGCATACAAAATATGCATATAATAGTAAAAAATAAGCAAGTGTTTGTTTGTTTTTTTTTTTATATCAAGCAATATTTGTGTTCTTACGGAGAAGCCAAAACATTGTTTTCTAGCCGTTGTATGACAAATCAGCAATTTGTTGAGTTCGTTTCTTAAGTCTTTTGTTTCGTTTTAGCTAAGTGCGTTAATTGCGTCAGAATAAATGTAACAAAACCGGATATTTTGCCTTAATTTTTTGATAAATAGTGTTTCGCGTTACTATGGTTTGTTTCTTAAGTCTTTTGTTCCAAATTTAGGTACATTTTAACAGTTTCTTGTTAAGTTTTAACAGAAACAAGCAGGAAATTAGTTTTTTCTTGTTATTTTCCATTTATTTTCCATGCAAGTTCGTTTTTTAAGTCTTTTGTTATTTATGTCTTGTTATTTTGCTGCTTAAATTGTTATACTTTTGTGCATTCATTAATAACTTTATATTGCCCGATTGAAGTTTCTTAGCTCCAAGAGAATTTCTGCCGACTTAAATGAATTTTTAGTCTTAAAATATTTCAGTGCCTGCAAGCATGACATTGAGTGACTTGCTTTTTTAAAATATTTTTTTGTTATTTTAAATATTTTTTGTTCATTTAAATATTTTTTTTTTTATATAACTAAGCAGCAAACAAAATCTTTAAATAAAATCTTTACTGCGCAACCGAATGCCATAGAATTCTCCACACCTCCGAGTCATGATGGTGTGGTTTTTTAAAACAAAGTCATGAAACATGATTTGCCTCAGGCATCATGCATGTACGAGTACATATAAACCGCTCCATATCAAGGACAAACTAGACTTTCATACATTTGTTATAGCCAGCATAATATATGGTGGTGTCTGGTCTGCTGTGTTGCTTGCATGACACCCGCACAATCTAATGACTATTCTAATAAATAACAAGCGCCTGATTGGGCTTTTAAAACAAGTATCTCTACTGGCTGTCACTGCAGTCAAAACTTGTTCAACTAGTTGGCTTAACCGTGCTCGTAAGAGGAATGTTAGCTTTAGTAATGCCGACTACATTGTTCTTGCATTTATTTTTTCAGTTTTTGTATATTATTTTTATTAGAAAAAATATATTAAACAGACTGAAAGGTGTTGACAGAAATGTCAACTAAAAGATGTTTTAAAAATGTGTTTTGTATATGATATTTTCTAACTTCCTGGTTGCACATAAAACTTATCAAGGAATTTTCTTTCTTAGAACTTTTTTAAGAAAATTCTACTGAATATATATTAATTTTATGACTAGCTCACGATTTTTTTGTCCAACTGTGACGAAACTTTTGCACAGCCAATATTGATAGTATTATTAATGTATTATTTGTTTGGACTATTCTACAAGCGAAGCTTCATACTCCTCGTTTTGTATGTTTGCTGCGCAGTGAAATCACAAAAACCGACAGAAGAAAAACTACTGACATGCTTGTTAACGCTAGAGCTACATCAATAAAAGAACAAAAAATGGAACCTTTCATTTTACTCAATTAGTTTTCATGATGCCATGAATTGAAAATGACATACGCGAAAAAATTGTGCACAATTGGTGGACCGAACAAGGATTTTCTTATATAAGAAAGCTTAAAAGTGGGCCGGAAAAAGGGTACAAAAGCAGGCAACTTGAAAAAAAATTATAAGCTTGGTAGACAAAAAGTAGATGCTTATCCACTCTTGATTTGGCCTAAAAAGCGAACACAAGCTTAGAAATGATGCAGCGAGTCAAGAAAAGCAACAACATTTAAACATAAAAGAAACATAATGCTCGAAAAGTCAGAAAAAGAAATTGCTACATTCAAAACTAGACTACATAAGTAGAACGAGCGCCTTAAGAATGAAACATTTGAATGCATTTTAATGGACGACGAAACATATATAAAAATGAGCTCTTCAGCCTTGCAAGGTACACAATTCTACACGAAACTTAAAGAACGGATTGTCGATGACTCAGTCAGCAAAATTACACTGGAAAATTTGTTGAGAAATCTCTGGCTGGCAAGGATTTTAAGTTGCGGTATTAAAACATCAACTCTTTTTTACAAAAGTCGCAATAAGTGCTGAAATTTACCGGAAGGAATGCTTGAAAAAAATAATAATTCAAATTTACAATCGCCATAAAGATTCAACAATATTTTGGCCAGACTTTGCAACAGCTCAACAGTACACGACAGTACACGAAGTGAACTGTAGAGCTTTTAAATCAAAATAGGCTCAAGTTCGTTTGTAAAGAGGTGAATCCAAAAATCCCCAGAGCTTCACTCCATTCAGCGCAATTAGGCTAAATCCAAAAAGAAGTTTACAAAAACAGGCAAGGCTGCTCAAAACTTGGAAAAGTTCAAAAAAATTTGGATTCAAGCATCAAAATTTATAGTAAAGACTTCTGTGCAAATTTAATAAAATATGTTAAGCAAAACATTCGTTCTCAAAACAGAAATTAAATATTTTTTTAATTGTTTTGCTTTATATTAATTCGAATCAGGCATTTTGTTGAAATAAATTGAATTGAAAACATTTCGTATTAATTATTGAAAGTTATTAAAATAACAAAGTGTGCAGTTTCCTTTCAATATATTCCTTATGAGTTCCCTTTAAAGCTGTTTAAAGAGACAAAATAAGTTCCAAAATAAGTTTGTAGAACTTTTCAAGCCTAAAGCTGTTTTATGGTGTCAATTTCAGGCAATTGACTTTATAGTTCCAAAAGTTATAAGTTGTACTTCTTGTACACAGCAAGGAACGCTCAAAATTAGGGTTATACAGCGAATTATCTTAGCTGCTTTGCATAGTAAGCAGCCCCAAATTTAAGAATTGTTTCGTACTTTGAGGTACAAGCTAGTACGTACAAGCTAGTAAAAATAAATATTTTCCTTTTTTTATTTCTGATTTTCTTTTTTATTTTTTTTTTTAATTTATTTATTTTCTTCTTCTTTTTTCTTTTTCTTCCATAATCACGTTTATTCTCAACTTGTAACCATCTGATTCGCAGTGAAAAACTTTTTTATTAAAATTTTGCCTTGGTTCGATCCCGTGTCTCGTCGCTTTGTAGTCCACAATAGCCATTCTGGCATGTAGCTTTATATCGAAACGAAGATTTTTTTTTCATTAATACACCTAGTTCTGTCGTAGGTACCTATAAGCAGCTTTTAGGTGTAAAATTAGGTTCAATCGAACCAATAAGCAGCTTTCAGTTCAAAATAAATGTAAAGAAGATGCACAAGCGGCACTTCAAAACTCTTTTTGAACTTAAACCTGCATAGAAGTATAACTTGTAAATTTTGGAACTATAAGGTTTATTGTCTGAAATTGACACCATAAAGCAGTTTAAGGTGTGGCAAGTTCCACAATGTACCTTTGAGTAGCTTCGAATTGCCATGGAACTTATTTTGCCTCTTAAAACAGCTTTAAAGGGAACTCATACGTAAATTTCTACACATTTTGCTGGTTGGGCAGTTTATATTTCCTCTAAATTTATGGATAAAATCGAAAAATCATCCAAATCCTGAAATTTTAAAGCAATCTTAGGATTCCGAAAATTCCGGGATTTGAGGCGTTATAATCCCGGGACATTCGGGACTGGAAAAAATCTGGTATAACGGGTTTTTCGGTATCCCAGAATTGCAACCCTTTGCCTACAACCAGAATTTTTAAGGTGAAATGTAGTTGCGCAGGCACAATACCAACGAGGTTTGGAGATTTGGCGAGGTTTGGAGATTTTAAGTTTCGTTTGACCTTCTTCGGTACAAATTAGTTGTGGTGGGACATTTATGGAGGTTAGAGAGGTACATATTTATTGGTTCTACTACCAGAAAATTAGATTATGTAAGTTAGCTTAGAGAATGAAGACATGTCCAAGAGCCATATGTTTTTGTGAATATGTAGTATCAAGATCTGACTTGGAGTTTGTCTAACTAATTTAATATTGAGGGATATACAATATTTGCTGTGAAATGAATACAATTAGTTCTCTCCCAAGTCTATTTCTGAATCAGTTTTCCTAAACTTATGGAAGATTTGCTAAATATCATAATACCTTTGCATTTACAAGGGCCAAAAAACGATATAGATACAGGCTCATTTCAAAACTATTATTCACTTCCAGAAACTTTGAAAGCATTATATACGAAATCGAAAATCAAAACTAAAATCTATTTTTCACTCGGCTTCCTCATAGGAGGGTCGACTACCGCTAATCTTATGAAATATGTTTCTCAACGTCTATAAATGTCAAGCTATCACATTTTCTCGAAAGAGACTTCAACGTCCTCCGAAAATGTATAACTTATTAGGTTTTATCTGAGGCATAGAACCTTATTTTCAGTTCCATACTGATAATGTCATTATCAGAGCCAACTCAGCGCTTGGTTTCGTCAAACTCTAGTCCAGGGAGTTATCCTATACTTATGTCACAAAATCTTAAACCTTACCTTTGTCAGACCCAACCGTAAAGTTATATCCTCGTATAAGCTAGTCAGGTTCGGTGAACTTTCTACAACTCACATTCAATGCGCATCGCAGCAGTACAACGTGGACTCATTCGCTTCACTTTAAGCGTTCTTCTTGGTTCCGACAGCTTTAATCTACCTGTCTATGATGTTCGACATACAAACTCCGGAAATACTCATGGACGTTGCAGGTGTTGTCTTCATTCATCAACTACTATGCGGAACTATTAACTCCTCTGCACTTCTCCAAATTATATCCCTTAATACCAACTCAGGGATGAAATACCAGTTCGAGTATTTCTTAAGTCCCCTTGAGCGGCTCTACAATATCAATCCCTATACCATTGCCTTTGTGTCCCATATTACATGCACTCTAAAAAGTAAATCTTAATATTAGGTGAAAAATTGTCTTAAAATAAGCTGCAACAGCATTAAGACGGCTTTTGCTGAAATCACTTTTTGCCTTTTTATACTGTAAAACCGCATTCAATGATGTCTGAGGCAGTTAAATGCTAAATGCAGCCTTACCTTCGCTGAATTTCAGCCCTTATCGTAAACAAACTGGCCTGAATAGCAATGCAAGCTATCTTAAATTAAGACTCATATGATGAATTGTAGACATTTTTAATACAAAAGCCAATAAATTTGTTTAAATTAAGCTGGCTTGTCTTAAAATCAACTTCCAAAAGCTGACTTTAAATATGTTTCTTTGGGTTTTTAAGCATTTAGAATAATACAATTCAAAACATGCTTAAATTCAGGCACAAGTTGATTTAAAGGCAGTCTTTAAAATACGCTTTACTTTTTAGAGTGTGGCATTACAGAGATAATTTGCTTTTCAGTCCTATACTAAAAGGACTTGCATATTACCCGACAATTCAAATTGTGTAAATGTAAAAACAAAACTTAACCGTCTCCACTTGACCTTTCCACTCTCCCACCAAACTATCAACCGTCTTGGTATTGGTCTTGGTCACGATCACGATAGCATTTCAGTTTTGAAAGGTTTGTTTGTTTCTTAAACTGTTTGATAAGACTTTTAAATTTAAGTCAAACTGTTAGTTCGTGGTGACCGTGGCATGCAGGTTAAGTGTGTGGCTTAGCATGCTCGGAGCCCGGGTTCGATCCCCAGCCGTGGCGGAAAGTTTTTTCAATAAAAAATTTTTTCTGATCGGTCACCACCTCTCTGCAGACAATGGCAAACCTCAGAGAGTAAATAATGCCATGTAAAGCTTCTTGAGAACATGAGCCGTTCGGAGTCGGCATAAAACATGTAGGTCCAGTTCTCGGTCAATTGTGTGCAAAATTTAATAACACACACAACACAATCGATCCTAAGAAGCTCGGTCAAAGTCCTTTCAAGGGCTGAAATGGCCAATTTGTTTTTTGTTTTTTTTTTTTTTTTTTTTTGTTAGTTCAGTGATCTTTTAACTTTTTCGTAAATCTCTCCGTGCGTTAAAATTTGTGATTTAGTTTAACTCAAAATCAGGAATCTGTAGATGTGCTTCTTAAAGTACATTTTCCAGGCTGTTCTGAAGTCTCAAATACTCTCGTCACTGAGATAGACTCGACAATCCCGTCACAGACTCTTCAGAACTTAATACCATCAGACAAAATCCAATAGGATATAAATTCATTCTCAGAATTTAAGTCCCCAGGACCTGCTGGCATATTCTCAGCCATGTTAAAAGCAATCACTTTGAAAACTGTTCCCTGGCTTGAGATATTTAATATATAAAGGATGTATCAGACTTAACTATGTGTCTGTAGCCTGGAGGACAGCAAGGATGGTTTTCATATCAAAATCAGGTTGTAGTAGCCACTTGTATACAAAGGATTGCAGGCCAATAAGCCTAACATCCTTTCTACTCAAAACACTTGAGATGCTGGTAGAACTGCATATAAGAAATGGTACAAACCAGGCACTGCTTGCAGCCAACCAGCACGCATATAAGAAAGGAAAAAAAAAATCGGTCGAGACAGCACTACACAACCTAGTTGTTCATGTAGAGAAAGCGTTCCACCACAAGGAAATCGCACTAAGGGCTTTCCCTAGACAGCTCAGGTACATTCAACAATGTATCAACTACGGCTATCCTTAACGGATTACGCGCGATAGATATACCAACAGCAATCGACCTCTGGATAGACAACCTACTAAATTGTAAAAGGTTCCAAGCCGAGAGGGGCTCTACAACTATGGCAAGAGAAGTAAGTAATGGAACACCACAAGGAGAAGTCCTCTCACCTCTACTATGGAAACTAGTTGTCAATGAACTACTCAAAAACTTTGAAGGCAAAGCTCCGAAGAAAACAGTTTATGCGGAGAACATAAGTATAATTATAGTGGGGAAAATGCATTTCGTCATGAGCACACACTTAAAGAGGTATTTAGATGAGCGAACTCAGTCGGGCTAAGTATAAACGCAGAGAAAACAGATATGGTATTGTTTACGAATAAGTACAAGATACCACCATAGATTCCACAAAGAATAAACAACACTCGGCTCATCCCTAAAACTCACACGAAATATCTGGGAGTTTTACTCGACAAAAATCTGGATAAGAGGGTTAGAAAAGCTACCAATGCGCTGTACGCATCCAAGAACATACTGAGGAGCACTTGGGGCCTTTCGCCATCTCTAACGCCCTCTCTAATGAATGGAAATACACAATGGTTGTTACTCCAATTCTGCTCTACGGAATCATTGTGTGGTGGCCGGCGGTGAGTAACAACATATGGTATCTCAAAAACTTGCAAAAAAACTCAGTGACAATGCGCTAAGTATATCGGCAGTTTATTGTGCAGAGTCCGATAAAAGACAAGCATACAAATTACCGGACCACTGCAGTGTCTTCCAGGCGGAGGCTTTTACCATTAGGAAGGCCGCAGAGATAGCTCTTAGTACAAACACTCATCACTCTGTACTTAACATCTTTGTTGACTGCCAAGGGGCAATCAAAACCTTGTGTTCCGATACCGTTAAGTCCTGAAATGTCCTAGTAAGCAAAGACGCACTAGATGCATTGAACACTTAAAAGAGAGTATGCATCTTTTGAGTTCCAATCCACCGTGGCATTGATGGAAACGATATGGCAGACGAACTAGCAAAGGAAGGTGCCGGGCTATAATCAGAGTTTACAGAACTCGTAGCTATTCCACTACAGGAATTGTACAAAAAACCTCGAAGCTGAAGCCAAACAAACAGTGAGTCGTAGATGGAAACATACGGCAACATGCAAGATCTCGAAAGCCATGTGCGATGTAGCATGCTAAAAACGAACGTCGTTTATCCTGGGATCCGAAGGAACAGCAGGACACTGGTGGGAATCCTCACAGGTCACTGCATGGTGGCGGCTCATGCTAAAAAGCTGGGTATAACCATGTATGACAACTGCAGCAAGTGCAAGAAACCAGGTTTCCAAGAAACCCTGGAGCATCTTCTTTGCACATGCCCCGCCTTACCTAGATCGAGACTTAGTAAATACTTAGACTCACCGATGTTATCGTCACTAAGAGATGCAGTCAAAATTCGTCTAGAATCCCTGCTAAGATTTGCGAATAACGCGCAAATCTTTGAAGATTTACACTTATTTCCTCAAGGCTTTCATCAATCGGATCAACCTAACCTAACCTTATTTCAAACTTTTAGAGCTGATTTTTGAACCGATTTTTAAGTTTTAACTTAGTATTCTTCCGTTGTATACTGGCTAGTATAAAGCTAGTTTTATTCAAAATAGGATAATAGTAAAAAAATATGCTTTTCTTTGATGATCAATCGGCCTGTTCATGAAAACACTTGACAAGTGTTTGAAGAAAAAATTAAATTCTATGTCATTACGTTGTGATATTATATTTTGTATACTTTTGGCTGATAAATTGGTGCTGCTTCTTAATATTTATTATTAGTACTTTTGTGCTTGATTGAGTTCATTCATTGTTACAGAATTTTATATCATTTTATTTTTTGTTTTTTTACAAATTCTTTCATGCATCTATGTATTAATAATTCATCAAATTTCAAAATACAAGCCTTACGACACAAACTTGCTGGCAAAAAGCAAAGCTTCTGCCTTGATTTCAAAAATCCAAAGGCATGAGAAAAACGACTTAAATAACACAATTATTAGCTTAAAATATTTTAAAATATGCTATTTGGCAATTGCCTAGCGTTAAAAATTCATTTTTTTTTTTTTTTTTTTTGTATATTTTCAGTCTACCAATATGAAAAAATTACTCGCATTATTGCACATGATTTTTTAAAATTTCATGTGAAAAACTTGTCTTTAAATAAATATAAGTTTAACATTTAAACAAGTTTCATAAATCAAGATCTTTATTGCACATCAAAAAACCAGACACCATCAAAGTGTTAAAAGGCGCTTCTTTGTTTTTGTTTTTTTTGTTTTTTTAACCCTCGCAACTCTCGTCAGTCAGTCAGTCAATGCAGATTTGCTTAAGACACAAGCGCTTGAAATAAAATGCTTGCATGCTCACAAAAAGTGTACCAAAAAAAAAAAAAAATTGCTGCTATTTTAAAACTACTAAAAATGAAGTTACTCCGGTTACTGCTTAAATTTGCGCTGCTCTAATTGTTAATTTATTTAAGTAATTTTGTAGCATGCGCGCAAAAATTAACAAATATGCATAACTTAAGAAGTTGGCAAGAAGGCAAACCAAACACAAACACAGCAATGCTGACATGCAGACAAAAACAATTCCCGCCCACCTTGCATGGCTTAAAGCTAGATAGTTAGCTTTTAGGCGATTTATAGAGTGTTGTTGTATAGATTTACGAAACTTTTTGTTGTTTTTTTTTGTGCATAAATTTTTGCGTAATTAATTTAATATAATGCGGAAAATATTTGTGTTGCTACAACAGCAACTACATACTTAACTAGCTAGTGTACACATGTGTGTGTGTGTATGAGTGTGTGTGTGTGTGTGTGTGTGTGTGTATGTAGTTTAGTAAACTAATTTGCATTTTACTGCTGTAATTAGCGGAGTTTGAGCTAAAACTGTAATAATTGCAAGTGTTTTTTTTTTCGAAGGCAATTTCAGTCTAACGTACAGCGTTTTGCATTTAAGCTGTAACACACTGAGTGCGTTATGCGTGAAATTGTGTGTAATTTTTGTTGAAAATATTTTTGACAGTTTATTATAAAATAACTGCATATCAAGTTTTTTAGCTAACTGATTTATGGACTGTTAATTTTCTTTATTTATGTTTTAATGCTTTCATAAAAAATTTTAGCAATTTTTTTTTTATGTTTTGTATAAAAATGTAAACATTATTATGACACCATAACACAAAAACAAAACAATTATTTCTAAAACATGCGCAATAGTATAGGTACTCTTATATTGACTGGCAAAACAAAAGACTTAAGAAACAAACCTGTTACTGTTTAAATATTTTCATACTCTTGCTTGCTGCTTTTCTATTATAAATATTAATGATTTTAAAAATTTTATTCTTGTCATATTTTGACATAACTGCGCACTTATGTTAACAAAAGACTCAGAACGCTAGCTTAGCTGCAAAATTCGGCATGATTTTTAACTCAACTTTAGTTGTTTTAAATGACTTATCTTTCTTAAAACAGCTTTAAAGATTTTAATTGGCATGAGCGTCTTTTTTCAGCAGATTTTCGGTACACAAAAAATTTTACTAGCTCTTTAATATCGCTTCTGAGAATAGTTTTACTTTTGTACACAGAGCAATTTATTAAATTTTATCACTGGCTATATGATAGTGATGACCGTGGCATGCATGTTAAGTGTGTGGCCTAGCATGTTCGGAGCCCGGGTTCGGTCCCCAGCCGCGGCGAAAAGTTTTTTTCAATAAAAAATTTTTCTGATCGGTCAGCACCTCTCTGCAGACAATGGCAAACCTCAGAGAGTAAACAATGCCATGTAAAGCTTCTTGAGAACATGAACTTTAGCAGTTCTCGGTCAATTGTGTGCAAACATTTAATAACACACACAAGACAATTGATCATAAGAAGCTCGGTCAAAGTCCTTTGAAGGGCTAAAATGGCCTATTTTTTTTTTTTGTTATATGATAGCCCAGTGATCTTATTTATCATACAAGGCCTTTCAAAGTCTTTTCAATGGCTGAAAAGGGCAATTCGTTTTTATGTGTTCACCTAAACTGAAGTAAAATAAATTGTTATGATACGATATTTTGAAGGAATTAAGGAAATTTTCTTTCTAGTGTTCTCAAGGTGACGGGCCATATGTTGTAACAAATAGAATGAGCAAAAATTCAAAAAGATCGAATGAACAGTTTTCGATTAATTTTGTCCACAGGAAAAATACTGGTTTTGAGAAAAGTGCTTTTAAAGTTAATATCTTTCAAGCTATTTCGAAACCTTGAAGAAGCGAGAATAAAAACTTATAATTAATTTAAATTAATTTTTAAAGAGTAAAGAGAGTGAAATGTTATGGTTTCAGAAAAGCTTAAAACAGTTTTGAAGGTGAAAACCTGAACTTAAGAACTATCCTGCTTCTAAACTTAAAGTGCTCTCCCTGAAAATTGAATTTGTTGAACTGTGACGTTTTTTTGATAAAGATACAATTAAAGGCATGAATGAATTAAGGTGATATGTCGTAGAAATGCAGAAATGGTGGTGGCCGTTTATTGAAAAATCGTTTTAACTGTATCGGGATGCCAAGTAGATAAGTCGAATATAATACCAGCTCATAATAATTTTTATTCCGCAATATTTTTCCTGAACTTATCTACCCTTCATCTACCACCCTTCTGGAAGTTAGCCTATAAGAAATATTAAAATTAAGAAAATTGTCAAAAGAATTGAAGTTAAGTTAAGTTAAGTTAAGTTAAGTTAAGTTAAGTTAAGTTAAGTTAAGTTAAGACAAGTTAAGTTAAGTCAAGTCAAGTCAAGTCAAGTCAAGTCAAGTCAAGTCAAGTCAAGTCAAGTCAAGTCAAGTCAAGTCAAGTCAAGTCAAGTCAAGTCAAGTCAAGTCAAGTCAAGTCAAGTCAAGTCAAGTCAAGTCAAGTCAAGTCAAGTCAAGTCAAGTCAAGTCAAGTCAAGTCAAGTCAAGTCAAGTCAAGTCAAGTCAAGTCAAGTCAAGTC